>JANRMT010062846.1:1611962-1634525 GCA_026402145.1 Polypterus bichir lapradei | reverse complement strand
TGACAATAGCATTCACATGAATGAGAAGTTATTGGACCATGGGCGTTGTAAATGTTTTAGAGGAGAGCATGACTTTTCAAAATCTCTTTGTATAAAGTCTTGTCTCGTGGGACTATATATATATAGATATAGATATAGATATAGATATATAATATAATAGATTAGAACATTTGAACAATCTTGATGAGAAGAGGCCATTCAGCCCAAAAGAAGTTTGTCAGTCCTCTCCACTTAATTCTTCTAAGAAAACATCAAGTCAAGCTTTGAAAGTCCCTGACGTCTTACTGTCTACCACACTACTTGGTTGCTCATTCCAAGTGTAGTATAAAAGTTGTAAATGTAGCTTCAATGTGCAGTTCCTGTAGTCCGTAGGTAAATATATTTCCACAAAACAACTTTGATTGCGGCTCTGTGCCTATCATGAGGCAGTGTGAGTCACATTGGAATGTAAACGGCAAGGTGGCTGCTTATCACCACTTTGTTGGCTCACCACGCAACCCTGAAAAATCCATTCACCTACCAGAGATAGCATTGTAGAAATAAAGAAGCGAATGTGCCGTACCTGTTTGTACCCTTGTTAATATCCTGGTAGCCTTTTACAAGTGAAGCACAGCCTCCTGGTCAGGTTAGGTTGGAGTATTGAATTTCTACACTTGCATGTGTTTAGTTGACGCTTTTACTCCAAGAGGCTTCCAGTCAGACTGGTGCAAGTTAATAGTTCAGCAACACAATGACTGGCATGGAGCCATAACCGTTTATTTTATTGTTTCAGTGGTTGTGTATAACATACTTAACATCACATCACAATGTACATACGTAGGTGCTGATTATTTGGAGATGTGACATACTTTTGAATGCTATCGACTGGTTTAGTTTGTAGCACATGCCAGCCATGTGTCCTGTGATGTGTCATCTGAGGTAAAGAGCCCTTTTAGAGCTGTGCCCCAGGTGTCTGGATGCGGATCTAATGTATTTCTGTTTGTATTTGGCCCGGCATCACTCAAATTTGAAGTATTGGATACTTTGATTAGATGTAATCATCTCGGTGTACTTTGCAGAGTATTTATAGAAAATTGTTTTTTTTGTTTCACTTGCATTGTCTTGTTTTTGGCCCACTTGTTAGTATGCAATGACCTTTACTGGCCTGAATTTTTGCGTCTAATTGGTTATACTTACAGGGTTTAAACCTGTGTAATCCCTTTCCTTGATCAGTGGTATTATTATTGTTCACCATACTGTGAGGTTAAATCAGCATAATCCACTTAAAGTACAAGTGAATGAAATGCTAAAAGCCATGCTGACTCTACGGTGGCAGGATTTCAATGTCAGGGGCTTAAGTTCCGATTTTTATTTAATTTTTTTTTTTGGAGCCGTTGAAATTTCAATTGCTCTGGTTTGAGTATTGCAAGGAAAAACTGAATTCCTACCTTGAACGACAATTCATAGAAGTAAAGAAGGAAAAAAGACGTCAACCAGTTCATATTGCATCCTGAAGCATGGAAAGGCTTGCTGTTTTTTTTTTTTAATGGGATGCCCTCATTTTATTGAACACGTGGTTTCATACACCAGGTAAAAAGATGGTGGAGGACATAAAAGTTCAAGGGAATATGTTGTGCCATGTGACGGCATTGCTGTTTCATAATCCACCTGAACTCCTAAGGCGTAAATCGGAGTAATCAAATATTTGTGAGAATGTATGATTTTGTTTTCTTGTTGTTGTCTTATTCTGCACGTATCATTTTAAGCCGATCTCCGTAATTTAAGTAAAATCTTGGCAAAAACCCTGAGTGAAGTAAAGATCAAAGCTTAGTGTGGGACACTTGTTAGACTTTTTTTTTTGGACCCCTTATTTAACAATAAAAGAAGCGGTGACCATGCTTAATCGGCCTTGTATTTAGTTGTTTTGATTGTCTGATTTTAAATTTCCATATTCTGCTCTATCAGCATATTGACAATTCTTATACTTGGCTTGCTATATTTACAGGTCAACAGCCCAAATTCGAAAGTTGCAAGTAAGTTTGTCCTTCAGTAAACATCAAAACATCAAGACTTCTTCCAAACACATCATGTGCCCTACAGAGAAAATGTGGGCTTTTTTATTTGAATTATATTAATACATTCATACTAATTTACATTTTCTGTTAATAATGCCAAAGCCTTCCTTGATGAATTTTATATTTAAGTTGCACTTGAAGACTTTTACAAAGTCTACACCTACAAGCATGTGGGCGTGAATAAATTTTTTAAATTGTGCTAATTTTTAATTTGGTTTACTTTTGACTCTGAGTACCTCAGCTGAACTTCTCCTTCTCCTTCTTTCATTCATCCATTTCCACATTTTCCATACAAGGTTGTTAGAAGCTGAAGTAGAGTAGGGTTAGATGGGGAACCTGGTGTGAACGAGGTGCCATCCCGTCACAGGACCGTTTGCTGTGCCCATTTGTTGTTCGGTTGCTTGATAACCAAATGTCTTTGGACTGCAGGAGGACACTGGAGCTCACAGAGGAAAAACAGACCTGCGCTTAGAAAATGCAAATAATCAAATGTTGTATAAGGAGTCTTGTTGTTCTCCTCCCTACCCCATCTTACTGTTTGGCAGATAAATTCTCCTCCCCTTCCCTAAGCACACTGTATGAGTAAACCTGTCGGATAATGTGCAGCAGCAGCTTAGCAGAAGGAAACGAAGTCTGGCGAGCAAACTGGAAAAGATGTAAATGAGAAGAGGAACTTATAAAGAATGTGCTTGAGGTATAATTGTGTGCCCACAACACTGGGGACATTTTGATCCGTCCTTGACACATGCATGCTTGTTTGCATGTTCTGTTTTTTTTTTTTTTGGTGGTAGAAAGCAGTTCAAGTGAGTGTAGGTTGACCTTATTAAGGTCTTGCTGCACACCCACCTTGGCTTAGCAGATGGTTGCTATGATATCCTGCTGAGCTGTTTGCTGATCTGATGATGCATTCAACATGTAACAGACTGGACAATTAACAATGCTTTGCTGCACTGAGGGTATTCATTTAAAAATGATTAAGAAATCGTCATATTAAGAAAATGTAAAACACAACACCCTGGATTCACACCTTTTTCATACCTGAGCGCCTTTCCTTATTTCTTGCTGACCAAACCCAGTGATGAAATGGAACTTGACTGAGATAAAGTAGACTTGGCTTACTTTTGGGATTCTTGTACCAAAATCCTGAAGATGCCTTTGTCATTAAAGTGAGGGTCATATTTTATTATCAGGGTTTATGAAATATATTATAAAAAGTATTCCAGTTGGCTTGTTCATCATATTGGTCAGAATTGCAGAAAGCTAGTTATAGAGGTTTTAGGGGAAGATGATATAAAACTGAGTACTTTGTGGGTGGTGATGTGTCAGACCAGAACTTGTAATTAAATGTACAAAAAAATCCATAAAGGAAAGAGCTGGAAAGAGTATGTCTTAGCACTGCACACTTTTCCTTTTAACTGTTCTACTCATTTGCACACAACACATTGCACCCTTCTGTGAGTTTAAAGTGTGCTGCTAGCAGTCTTCAGTTTGAGTCTGGATTTCTCACATGTTGAATTCAGAAAGTTTCTCAGTTGACATCTTGAGAGAATTTTCCTTTTTGAAATGATGGCAGGCCTAAGTGCAGCAGAACCTGTCTGTTGAACATTAATTGCTGGGCAAACTGCACTTTTCAGCCTACGTGCAAACCATCAGTGTAAGGAGCTGCCAACAAAATAAAATTACAAAAGACTTCATACAGAGCGAGACTGCTTTTCTTTCTTCTTCGGGGGTCATATCAGATCATCTCTAATTCTCTCATTTTAATGTAACTGAAATCACTCAATTAAATCTGCATTGAATATAAATTGTGGACTCTTGACATAACACAATAAGGTGGTGGCAGAAACAGATAGAAAGAATTTGGTAGAGTAGGCAGGATTACATAGATGGAAATAATTTGCTAGAGTAGGCAGGATTACAGAGAGAAAGAAAGAAAGAAAGAGAATTTGGTATAGTAGACAGGATTACATAGAAATAATTTGGTAGAGTAGGCAGGATTAGAAAGAATTTGGTAGAGTAGGCAGGATTAGATAGATGGAATTTGGTATAGTAGGCAGGATTAGAGAGAGAGATTATCTATTTATCTAATCTACAGTTAGGTCCATAAGTATTTGGCTATAATTTCTGAAAGTTTAATCAAATACCCTTGTTAAGACCCTCAAATTAAAGCTGAATGTCTATTCTTGTGTTACATCTTGATTGCTTAATTTCAAATCCATTGTGATGGTAGACAGAGAAAATAGACATACCTGTATCTGTATTAACTCTTATCTGTCTAGTTAGATATAGACAAATAGATACAGAGATATTTGTAGGAATATTCCTGTAGTGTGCGTTGTCGTGTTTCTGTTGATATAGGTATTAATGTGATGTTACTGATTATATTACACCATAATACCCTCTGGGAAACAAAAGCAGAGTTCTGTGGAATTTGCCTTTTGGTTTAACATAAGGAAATATCTGAGGAAAGTTTATGTAAAATATGAGTCTGTCGCCAGGTGATTTTCATGTCATATTTGTGAACGTGTTAACATAATGACCGATTGTCCTTTGTGTCCCAACCGGAAGCCTCTTCAGTAAATGTAACATTTAAAAAAAAAATGTAGAGAAAATATTATCGGATTGTTGTTATTTTTTTGTGCGGTGTACTTGAATGAAATACATTTATAGAAAGGAAGAAGGTGAAAAAAGGTTAACTCTATGCTCATTGGCAATTACAGTTCCCTTAAGCTGGACTGGGACGGTCAGGCTGCGCAGAGAAGAGAAGAGAAGGTGCTGTGTTTACTCTCAGATAGCCAAGGTCAATCCAGCATTGTCTTTCCTGTCTTCCTGTGAGGAATTATTCCACAAATGTAAATGATGAATAAGGAAGTTTTCATTTTTTTTTTTATATCCCTTTACCCGCAACCTCTAAAGATGGAGCTGAGTTAATGGGAAGGAACTAAAAAAGGGCAGTAAAAGGGGATTTACATTAATATGAGCATTTGTTTTGTGTCAGAGTTTGATTTCCTCCTTTAGTGGAAGGTCATGCTGTTAAGCTGTTGTTTGTCGAGCTGTGTGTGTGTGTGTGTGTGTGTGTGTGAGTGAAGTGTCCTGCCATGACCAGGAAAAAGACAGAGTGTATAGATGAGTGTAGAATTTAATGGAGTCTTTCTTTCTGATCATCTTTTATCTATAACTTCACACATTTAAAAAATCATCATAAGCATGAATAGCAAAAAAAATCTGAACTTTCACAAAATTATTGAAATGTATTGTTGTGTACATTGTACATGTGTCCAGAATAGTGACAGAGACACCATAGCAACAGAAAAAAGTTCTAAAGCACCAAGTAATTAAACACAAAACCTGTATATATTTATAGAATTTTCTTAAAAACGCGTCTACTGTGGATCAGACTGACATTGCAAAATAAACGGTAACCTGCTCAGATTCAAAATAGACCTTGACTTTAAAAATAACATTCTCATCTTCCCGACTTGTCTCAACACTTTGGAAGGGTAAAGCGAGTAAAGAAAACAACAAATACACTGAAGTTGACCTTGTAGTTCCTTAAAAAGTCCACATTCAGACTCAGCATGTGTCTTTTACTTTTTACAGGCCGGGATTTTTCAATAAGGGCAACTATTATATGTAACTTGCCGTGCAGTTGTGGCTACAACACTAAAACATTTCCTCCAAGCTCACTTAAACTTAAAATGTAAACTCTTGTTCTGAAAACTGATGGAGACGTTACAGGGCTCAGACTTGAAGTGCGGTCCCTGTACTGTGTCTGTCACAAAGACTGCTTTTTGTTTTGATTCTGTGCTGCCTCACACACACACACACACACACACACACACACACTCACACAGCTTGGAAACTCTCCCACTGGCAATAACTTTATTATAACTGCAACACCAGGCTCGTGGTCAGTAAGCTTTTTATCATGTGGTAGAATTTTCATAAATCATCAGACTTTGCTGTCATATTTTTGGAAACACGGATTTGATTAAAAAAAAGTCCATAAAGGTGATGCAACATTGGTCAGGTCGGCTCATTTAAAGAATAAAAAAAAAGGATTCATTTCCATCCTAGCGGCCTACGAGGCTTGTTGGCCATGTGCTGTTAATTTTACGCTGCTGGACTATTTGTGGCCGTGAAAGTGAAGCCGTATGCCGCGTGCAGGCTGATATGAAACTTTGAATTGTCATTAACAATCAAGAACCAGGGGTCTGTTTTTATTTGGGTTGAACAACTCGTACAGTAGCTGTGAAAATTACCAGCCCCTTAAATTGGTGGGGATTTGGGTGAATTGTTTTTGCTTTTATGGACACGTTTGGTCAGCAGGGTTCAAATTTTGTTGGATTAAATGCAATCTGTTTCACGCAGCAGAGCATAATCATCAGGTTCTTCTCAAGCAGGTACAGTGTGCTTACTGTGCAAAGTATCTCCTAAGATTACAGAACAGGCAGCAGTAATTGTACTTCCAATAAATAGAAAAGTGAAAATGGTTTTTACCTTAGAGTGGGTTCAACGCCTTTTAAATATTTGGTCTTTTAAAATAATGGAAAAGGCATATAATGGGGATGGCGGTGACACTGGAATGACCTGCTTTCTTTCTCCCTGTTAATTTTTAGTGGCTCTTTTGAAATGTGGCATTACTTTTAAGATTTTTTTTTCAGTACTTTCATTTTTCTAATGTCATTACAAATAAATTAGGGGAGAAAGAGATGAAATACCTTTTGATTGTATTGTAAATGGCAGAGACAGAGAGTGGAGTAGAGTCTAGGTCAAGGTAAACATCATTTATTTTTGAAAGGGAAAATAAATGGGTGTTACAGATGAATCACGCAAAATATCAAAGAGTGTTCTGTACACTTCAAAAAAAGGAGAAAGCTGATTTTGAAAGAATATGTGCAGACTTGTGCTTGATCTTCTCTTTATCATTAAACAGGCTCCTGGGCCGAAGGTGCGACTGAGCTCAACTCTTAAGTTTATTGCATCATTACTGTCACGTGTACAGGGTGCAGTGAAATGCTGGAGATAATCAACATGCGACACGTCGTCACTCCTCCGCGCCATGATGAGCGAGTACGTTAATAACCTTCACTCAAATGAAGCCTAATAAGGTTGCATCTTTTGGCTTCCTTCCACATTTGCCTCCCTTATTAATAAAACAGAACTTATGTGCAGAGCTAAAGGTGATCAGTAAGGATTTGCTTTTGCTGTTTTTAGTGTCTTTATACTGACCAGAAAGCAGGAGACAGAGCTGGCATTGGCAGAGTTCAAGATTTGCATTGGGCATGACAAGGATGGACAGGATTACAAGTGAGGACATTAGAGGGTCAGCTCAAGCTGGACCGGTTTGAAAGTCAGAGAGGCGAGATTGTGTTGGTTTGGACATGTGGAGAGGAGAGATGATGGGTATAATGAGCGAAGGGTACTAAGGATAGAGCTGCCAGGGAAGAGGAAAAGAGGAAGGCCTAAGATAAGGTTTATGGATGTGGTGAGAGAGGAGATGCAGGTGACGGGTGTGACAGAACAAGATGACGAGGACAGGAAGATATGGAAGAAGATGATCCGCTGTGGCGACACCTTAAGGGAGCAGCCAAAAGAAAAAGAAGATATTGTCATCACGCAGACGTTTCTTTGATCAGCTCCACTTATCTTGATGTGCATGTTTTTGGCAGACTGATGTCCACATCACACACACACGGAGCATTTGTGCAGTATGGCTTATGTGGAAGCCATTTTGATAATATGGAAGGACGCCAGCGTCTACCTCTAATCATTAGAATGTCTAACCATTTTAACTCATTCTCCAGTTCTTGGGTAGGAGAGACTGTTTTCTTTCTGATGTTAGAGATCGTCTCCTTTGTTTTCCTCACATAGAGGTTGAGAAAGATATTAATGCAACGTATGATCTGAGTGGAGGAGTAGCAATGCCAATCCAAAAAGACTTGGGCACTGTTCACAATTGGATGAAAATTTGGGAAATACAGTTTAATTTAGAGAAGTGAAATGTGCTACACAAGGGCAAAAAAAAAAAAATGACAAGATGGCTGACCCCGACATACAGGAAGTAGCCAGTGAAAGGGATTTAGAGGGTATGGTGATTCATTCTAATTGTCTAGGCAATTTGCCAAAGCAATTCAAGAGCAAATCAAATTTTAAAAGCTGCTCAGTCTAAATAGTGAGGGGTTACGCTCAGACTGTATAATGTACAAGTGAGGCCGCATCTGAAGTCCTGTGTGCAGGTTTGGTGACAACCTTACAGAAAAATAAAATACAGAAGTTTTACAGAGATGACCAGCCAAATGCTTCACCGAACTAAAGGTCACACATCCTTCTCTGTGACCTCTTTCATCTGGAGCAGAGAAGGATGGGTGGACATGTAATTCAAGTCTTCAAAATTCTGAAAGGCATTGATGAAATTGATCCAGCAACATTTTTCCAGCTAAACAGGGAATGAGTGGTCCAAATTACATGGAAGCCAGGAAGTGTTTGTTAACACGCAAAGAGGGGAGGGAAGTTGTGCAGTCGAAGCTGAAGCCTTTAATGTCGGGATGAAATATTGAGAAGCCTAGCTGTTAGCTAACCGAATGAGCTCGATGGACTGAATGATCTGCTCTCTGCCAGGCTACTGTTGTTACGCGTGTTGACGTTCTCTTCTCTATCGGGGAGAACGGCCTTAAGTTAAGCCTCGAGTTCTGAAATCCGCAAATGCACAATCTTAGGCAGTTGTGCAGAATGAGCATAACTTCAACAGATTTGGAAACCCCTGACAGACCTGTGCACAAAGGGTCGCATGACTCTGGCCCATGGACTCTTTGTTTTCCTGCTGCTTCAATACTTCATATGAATTGGGATGTTTGAAGGCCATACTGTATATGGGAATGCTTGAACGGTGCCAGTGCCGATACAAAAACTGGGGTACAGAAATTGCTAGTGGGTTGCCACAAGCATGCAGGGCATAACTCGCGAACATCAAAAATGCAAGAGAAGTGAAGAGATCAAATACAATACAATTGATTTTTGTGTAGCCCAAAATCACACCAGGAGTGCCACAATGGGCTTTATCAGGCCCTGCCTTTTGACAGCAACCCCCAGCCTTAACTGTCTATGAAGACAAAAAAAAAAAATGGAAGAAACCTCAGGAAAGGCCATTCAAAGAGAGACCCCTTTCCAGGTAGGCTGGGCATGCAGTGAGTGTCAAAAAAAAGGGGGTAATCTGTTCTGTGTATTGTATTGTAATCATCAATACAATAGAAATATTACAAGTACAGAGCAGAATTCAACAGTAGATGATATTACATAACAAACATTTAATCAAATAAGCACCTTTTTTTTTAAATGTAGTTTTATACTTGGCTTACAACCAAATGCGTTTCTTTAAATTGCTGTACAAAACTGTAAAATATCTCATTGTCCAATATCATTTGTATTCTGGGTATTGTTTTCCCTGCCAACAGCACAAGTGGCCATGCTGCATGTTTAAATGAGAAGAAGCAATTAGGGGAGAAGGGCAGTAGTCGAACCTGAAGGAGACGAGTGCTGGGAGTTTTCTTCAATACATTGTGGTGGATGGATGGAGGACCCTACCCAGCCGGGACGCCTGGAAGGACCACGAGAGGGACAATACCTCCCCTGGGCCGCGAGAGGACAGCCGCCCTGGTCTGTATGGGGGAGCTGAGAGGGTCATCTCTGTTGGGGCCCGTGGCCACCACCAAGGGGTGCCCAGAGGATTAAGGAGCCCTGGAATACAGAAGTAATTCCAGGTACACCTGTAGTGCGTCCGGGTGCTCATACGGCACTTCGGCCACACCAGGAAGTACTGTCAGAAGACTATCAGGAAGCACCTGGAGCACATCCAGGGCATTATAAAGGGGGCCGCCTCACTCCATTAGATGAGTCGGAGTTGGGAGGAGTAAGACGGAGCTTTTGTGAGGAGGAGTGAAGGAGGCAGAAGAAACAGAAAAGGACTGTGAGCTGGATAGTGATTTGTGCACTGTATTTGTTGGGAAGGTTAAGGAGGAAGAGGAGGAGGTTAGGAGCAGGCGCTGATATGGCGCATTGCCATTGGGAAGGTGCTGACGGAAATAAACATATGTTTTTGGACATTTGGCATCTGTCTGTCTGTGTCCCGGGGTTCATCTTCCACAAAGTCTTCTAACAGTTTAGCCCTGTGGTGAAGCATGCTGGACTGTAAACCAAAGTTTCCATCTCCCTTATGCTGTCTGATCCCACATTTTACACGCTAAATGCAGTGAAGGGCCTTGTTGCCTTGTCTGATTTATTTGTGAGCGTGTCGTTCTAATTGTGCAATGTACTCGGCCAATGTGGCCTCGTGATAACCCCTTAAGGCCTTCTTCTGGAGTAAGGTGTTGTAATTGTCTTTTCTTTGCCTCATCTATAAATTGAAGTCATTTTTTTGTGTCTTTTATATAATCGGAGGCTTTTCTGGCTGCAGTGGCTCTTCAAGTGGTAGATTGTCGTTGTTATTTTTCATATTCACTCACAGTCTAGGCAAGCTTTTGGAGATGCTGGTGCAACATTTATTAAAAATTGTGTCACGTACATACCTTTGTGACATTTGAGCAATGCCATATGTGATTACTTTAGACATGTAACCAGATATTTTAAATATCCCTGTCCTGTTCTGCTGGAACAGTGAGCTTTTGTAAGGCTTACTCCATCAGATGCCACGTTTTCTTTCCTTTTGAAGACTTAATTGAAAGAGAAGAATGGAATTTTTTGAAGTCGAAATGTTCTTCCCGGGGAAAGCGTTTTGCGCTTTATTGTGTCTGGTGCTGCGTGAGAAGTCAAGGTACAGATTTAATTTTTTTTTAGCTCTTGATGTTTGTGGTTTCTTTTTAGCCTCCATAAACCAGAAACCATAGCGGTGAGCAGCAACTGGTATATCTTAGTTTTGTGCATCTCACTATATGTTGAGTTTCATTTTGTGTTTCGGCAAGTCTTGCTGACTTGTTTACTTTTGCCAAAGGCAACTTTCTTGGGGGCAGAGTGGTGGCTGTCAGGTGGGGAGCTGCACTGGAAATCGGTTAAAATCCCATAAACGCCAAAGTGTCTCTCCTTCATTGGGCCCTGGAGCAAAACCCTTAACCTGCAATGGCGCCGTCCTGGGTATGATGATCCAGCCCTGCATGTGGGCCCACCAACCTGCAGGGACACACCTGGGAGCTGGTGGCAGAATTGGCACCCCAGCCACCATACAAAACCTCACACTGGTTCCATTCCATCTGAACTGGTGTGGTGCTGAGGTGTCACCCATCGCATGGCTGCACTCGGGTCCTAAAATGGGATTTGTCACGTGGTGGGTGCGGCAATGCGCTGTATCAGTTACGTTATTGGGGGGGGTGGGCACTTCTTAAACCAGCAAGCTTGTTCGGTGAGCATCATGATGGGACGTTTCAAAGTGTTCTGCCGAGTTCCATCTCTCCCTGTCCCCATGCTTTGCGACTGTGCATTTTTTAATAATGAATAATGTCATTCATTCATTTCTTACAGCCTTGTTCTTGCTTGGTGTTTTGTATTTTCCGGACGTAACTACAGTATATGCTGTTTTTAAATACCCTGAAATGTGTTTTTCTTTTATTGCTACGTTGCACCGAACTCACAATTTTGTCTATATACCATGAGTGACTTGCTTGCTTTACCAAAAAAACGATTTAGTCAAGCAATTCAAACTTTTTTTTTTTTCAAAATTCTTTGCAGACAACATAAATGTATCTTCCCATGTTGTTTATTTTAATTCAGGGGTATGCATTGTGCAGCATGTTGCTACTGAGTCACCATATTGCAAGGCCCTTTGTCACGTGGGAAGCTTCCTTCAGTGACCTACTGTCTTCATGGTTCTGGAGAGCCCATTGTATTCTGGGTATGAAGTACAGTGTGTGCTCTGCGCCAGTCACGACAGGCCTGATTTCTCAAATCTCAAATTCTGTTGCAGAAGGAGAACATAATGATGATAGCGTTGGTTGAGTGAGGCCAGTTCTTGCACTATTTTGTAGGTACAGTTAGAAAAACGGCAGGATCAAGAAAACTGAGAAAACGTAGTTGATGTGGAAATTGATATGAAATTCGTAGACATTCATCACTCCTTAGTGGAGGAAAAATATTTGTCATCTCTCCTGTTATTAGACAGAAATTCAACAGGAAAGGAGCTTTCTTCATTTATCATCTTTTATAAAGACGAGAAACGGAAATGCCACCCCTTGCACTTTGGCTCATATTGTACTTGTGCCTCCTAACTGTTAAGGGAGTCCCTTATCTCTACCTTTTAAATAAGGTAACAGAGTTTGGGTGGGGCCCTGGAAGACGGCCAGGTGTTTTAAGTATTTATTTCTTTATCAAATTCATGGGTGGAATTCCGTGTCCTGGGGGTGTAGAATGCTGGGTCACGTTCACACGCCTGCCATGACAACATTGAGTTCGGCTCAGGCTAGAATAGGGTGGTGGTAATCTTTTCAATAACTTGTCAGTAAGTAACACGGTGGTTATAATGAGATTTCCTTTTAATGCGTATATACGAGCTAAAATGCAAAGCTAATAAAACTGTGAAAGTTTACAAATCCCCAGTGAAAGTTGGAGCAACACTGAAGTATCAGTCCATTCCTCTATCTGGCCATTTTTCTTTTTTTTTCTTTTTTTTTTTTTTTTAATCAGAATTAAAAGTATTTTTCAGGAGTTCACCTGCTAGGGATAATGTGTGAGGGGGAAATAACCTAAAGCTGTTTCTTTACTCCGGTGTGGCTGGGCAGGGGCTAAAGGCCTGATACCCCTCCACGTTTTGGTCATGCTAGCAAGTATGGAGTGGTCTGAACTGGACTACAAGACCTTTTTCATGGGACACCTGAAATCTCTTAATGTCCTTTAAAACACGGTGGCTCATCTGATCTACAAACTCCTACTAGTCACAGTTTTATGTGCACAATCCAACGCTAGAGTGCGAAAGGGAAGAGGGCTTTAAATTTTATTTTTAAAATCTGACCTCCTAACTGGATTCTTCTTGTTAGCCGAGGTGCTTTCCTAACTTTTTTTGTACTTCATAACTTTCTGTTGTCCCGCATGCATGTCTGAGGACCACCTTGCCCTGGCTCTGATCCAGTATGCGGTACCATCCCGAGGACACAGGGGGCGCTGTTGCTAACGCTCTTGACACCCCAGCAGGCCAACTGACCTCTTCTCCATCACGCCCAAAAGTCTCGTCCCTCCCGTTTCAAAGCGTTGTGGCAGACGACCAGGGATCCTGCCCTACCGGGGCACCTGGAAGAAGGACGGACTGGGAGAGGGGCACGATCTTTCCCTGGGTGCAAGAGGGCAGCCCCCCTGGATTCCATCAGGGCCATGGAGATGGAGCTTGGAAGCTCAACCCTGTAGAGTCCCGTTGCCACCACCAGGGGGGCGCCTGGACGGTTCTAGAGCCCTGGAGGACAGCACTTCTGCCACACCAGCAAGTGCTGCCGAACCAGGAACTGTGTACTGTACGCCCGGAGTGCTTCCGGGTGCAAGGGCAGCACTTCTGCCACACCAGGACGTGCTGCCAGAAGACCATCTAAAGACCACTAAAAGAAGCCACCTCGCTCCAGTCGACAGCTGGAGTCGGGTGGAAGAGGACAGAGCTCACGAGGAGGAGTGGAGTGTGGTAATTTTTTTGTGCACTGAGTTGGTTTTGTGTGTTGGGGGAAAATAAACGGTACGTGTTTTTGTACATTTGGAGTCCATGTCTGTTTGTGCCGAGGCTGATCTTTCACAGCATATAAAAATGCATGCCTGTCCCTGGAAGGAGGCATCTGATTTGTGAATTGTGATGGCCCCCCCAGTCAGACCTACCGATACGGAGACGTTGCTTATAATCGACTGATTTGTGTTCTAGCACCACCTGTTGTTTGAAACTTTCGTACTTGTTGTGTTTCGTCGCACTTAAACTGGGTGGTCAGGTTGGCACCCTGACTATTTTCGGGACTTTGCAAGTCCATCCATCCATTATCCAACCCGCTATATCCTAACTACAGGGTCACGGGGGTCTGCTGGAGCCAATCCCAGCCAACACAGGGCACAAGGCAGGAAACAAACCCCGGGCAGGGCGCCAGCCCACCGCAGACTCTGCAAGTCACTGTGTTTCATTTCATTCCCAACTCCCCGATTGGCACATTTGTTATTCGTGAGATACCTTGCTGACTTAAGTGTCCTTGGTCTCTGGTGTAATGGACTTCCTGTAGGATGTGAGATGTAGCCGTGACACAACAGCACTGAAGAGAGAGGCGTAGGGAGATCACTGCAGTACTTTTGAAAATTTAGCAATTGCTAAATATGTGTGCCAAACAATAAATAAATATAAAAGTCTGGCCTTGTACTTGAAGATAGTTTTATAAACTGGAGCTGGTATGGTACATCTCTACATTGCCTTTGTCACCAGTGGTGTGAATGTTACTTGGAAACGAAACATCCAATAGAGAAGTCCATCCATCCATTATCCAACCTACAGGGTCACGGGGCCAATAGAGAAATGCAACTATAAAATCTCCTCCTTTTACTGTCTTAATCTTGACTTCCTGTTTTCATAACTTGTGCTTTTACTTTTAAACTGTTATCTTAAAGGCATGCAGATGGCATCAAGATAATTTTTTTTTTTTTGCCTGTAATTTTTTTTTTTAATAGTTAAAAAAAATTACCATGTAAACTTTTTTTTTTTTTAACAAACCAATTCCAGTTTGTAGAACTGTTTGTTTGTTTGTTACATTTCCACAGGAATGAATTAAAAAAAAAAGTGCTGATGAGCCATTTTTTGGTTCACTTTGTGAAACGGGAAGTCGAATGATTCAGTCAGCAGTTCTGCAGCAGAGACTTGCTTGATCCCCTTTAGCAATGGTGGATGAAATTGCAAGTAGAGAACTAAAGCAATGCAAACACATTTTTTTTAAAATATGCACACGGCCAAACACATTTAGCATTTTGCTCAGAAGGAAATGAAGAAAAAGGAATGTGCAGGACTAAGAAAGTGTCATCCCTAAGGTGGAATGAGGCAGCTCTGTCTGTTGGAAACGCTGCCATCAAATGATTTTTTTCTCATTCAGAACAGCCTTGTGTTTTGAATTTCACACAACTGCTGATATCCCTGCTTTGGCTTGCTGGCCCGGTGTACCTCCAGGTCATTATCACGCCAGCCAAGCCTTCTCGGGCATCCTCTACTGAAGGCCATGTTAAACATTAGTAACTAAATAAGTAAGTAAGTAAGTAGAAACATTCAGCATGCAGATAGAGTAGACTGCTGAATGCAACAAGCTGGTGCAGGTGGCGGCAGCAGACACCGACCAATAAACATAAATGGAGTAAGTTCATTGGTGATTCTGAATTGTTTGAGCAATTGTGGACTGGCATCTCAGCCAGAGTATTTCCCTGCCTTTGTCCAATGCTGCCAGGGTATGCGTCTGTTCCTTGAATACTTTCCTGTTACTATGAATTAGAACAATAGAACAATCGAGACGAGAGCAGGCCGTTCAGCCACACAAAGCTCGCCAGTCCTGTCCACTTATTAACATTAAGTTGAGTTCTGAAAGTCCCTAAAGTCCTACTGTCCACCACACTACTTGGTCTCTTATTCCAGACATCTGTGGTTCTTTGTGTAAAGAAAAACTTCCTAATGTTTGTGTGAAATTTGCCCTTCACAAGTTTCCAGCTGTGTCCCCGTGTTCTTGATGAACTCATTTTACAATAATAGTCCCGATCCTCTGGACTAATTCCCATCATAATTTTTAACACTTTAATCCGGTCTCCTCTTCATCTTCCATCCATCCATCCATTATCCAACCCGCTAGGGTCACGGGGGGGGGGGGGGTCTGCTGGAGCCAGTCCCAGCCAACAAATGGTGCAAGGCAGGAAACAAACCCCAGGCAGGGCGCCAGCCCACTGCAGGACGCGCGCACACACACACACACATTAGGGACAATTTAGAATCGCCAATACACCTGACCTGCATGTCTTTGGACTGTGGGAGGAAACCCACGCAGACATGGGGAGAACATGCAAACTCCACGCAGGCGGGACCTGGGAAGCGAACCCGGGTCTCCTAACTGTGAGGCAGCAGCGCTACCCACTGCATCACCGTGCTGCCCCCTCTTCATCTTCTTTTGCTTAAACTTTAAAGGCTTTTAAGCTCTCCTCATAACTCATCCCCTGTAGCCCTGAATCAGCCTAGTCGCTCTTCTCTGGACCTTCTCTAGTGCTGCTGTGTCTTTATGGAGACCCAAACTGCACACAGGACTCCAGATGAGGCCTCACCAGTGTGTTATAAAGCCTGAGCAGAACCTCCTGTGACTTGTACTGCACACGTCAAGGCGCTATATAACCTGACAGTCTGTGAGCCTTCTTAATGGCTTCTGAACACTGTCTGGAGGTCGATAGCTTAGAGTCCACTACGACTCCTAAATCCTTCTCATAAGGTGGACTCTCGATTTCCTGACCGCCCATTGTGTATTGAGACCTCACATTTTTACTTCCTATGTGTCATTCTTTAAATTTACTGACATTAAACTTCATCTTCCACCAATCAGCCCAAGCCTGTCTGCTGTCCAAGTCCTTCTGTGATGATATAATGGATTCCAGATTATCTGCCAATCCACCTATCTTGGTATCATCTGCAAACTTCACCAGCTCGTTACTTATTCCTATCTAAATCATTTATACAGGGTGAGTCAAAATGATGTTAACACTAATGGTACTGCTATGTATGTACTTGCATACAATTTTTGTGGCCAGTTTAAGTGCCACATATGGTCCATGTGTTGAACATGATGGTGCACAGGTTGAGACATTCCTGTAAGTCATCTTGCACAAATGAAGTATGTTTTGTGAGTAAATTGTTTCCGCCATTCAAATGTTAACATCATTTTGACTTCCCCTGTTAAAAATAGCCAATTCTGATTATGATTCTCACACCATCTCCCTCTGCTTCCTGTGTCTGAGACAATTCTGCACCCATCTAGAGACATCACTCTGATCTCACATTTCTTGTAGTTTGAATTGGATTAAGTGAATAGTTGCCAGTTTGAATGTGTAGTTTGGTACGGCAAAGATTTTTATTTAGTGATGGATCAGGCCAGACATGTTAGTGTGTCCGAGTCGGGAACCAAAATAAAAACTGACTGTGAGTCTTGTTGTGTGGCACTGAATACTTTAATATTGCTTTCTGGATGGCAGTCGGGCAGCTTGCCGTTTGTTGGAGTGTCTGGCATCAGAGCTGATAGGGTACTTTCTTCAAGCGTCGCCTATTGCATTGGTGAGCAACCCTGGCCCTCAGAAGGCCGCAGTGACGACAGGTTTTAGTTCCAATCCGGTTGCTTCCATCCTAATAACGAATCTCATTTAACTTCATGGCTTCTAAGGGTGTACTCGCACTGGCAATTTGTTCCATGCCCAAGCAGGTTTGTCTGCATGTAACCCCCCCAAAGTCTAGTTCGTTTGACTAGTGTGATTGCTCTTTTTAGGACCAACCGTATCGTGCCCTGGCTTGCTTAGAAGAGGTGGGCCTGTGCACAGTTCAGCAGGATTCAGGAACAGTGTGATCAGGAAACGTGCCTGAGCACGGAACGGACACGTGATGTCAATGATGCGACAAGTCGGTTAACAAACGTTTCTCATTTCATTTGATCTCACTTGAGTTAAAAACAGGCTTTTATGCTCACCTTACAGATGAATGTGAATTATTATTGGCAAGTTGTTGGTAGTTGGCAAGAAAAGCTGCAAATTCCTCCCTTAACATCATTTGTCTCTGTAAAAATCTCCTTGAACGTACAGCACAATTACCAGCAAAACGCTACGCTGCACACTCAATAAACCTGTAAGAGGGTAGAGTGCCCTACATCAGGGGTCGCCAACTCCGGTCCTGGAGGACCACCATGGTTGCAGGTTTTCATTCTAACCCTTTTCTTAATGAGTGACCTGTGTTTTGCTGCTAATTAACTTCTTTTGAACTAATTTTAATTGACTTGCTCTTGAAGACTCAGACCCCTTAATTGTTTCTTTGTCCTTAATTAGCAGCCAAACAACAATGAGCTAAAAAATGAGCCAAAACAACTGGTGTCCATCATACAATATCTGAAAATAAAGAACGATGAAGGTCTCAGGAATGTCGATCTGCTCAGGTCCCCAAAACATTTTATCAGGGCTCTTAGAAAGAGAAAATCACCAATTTCAGAAATGTCTGGTAATGCACCGCGAGAGCAGCGACAAGCCAACTTAGTTGGTCTTCTGTTGGCACCTTCACTTTACATTTAATTTCTGTTTGGGTGCCATTTAAGGAAAGAAATGAAGAAATTCAGGGGAACAAACCTTAAAAAAGTAATTCAATTGAAAATGAATTCACGAGAAGATAATTAGCAGCACAAACCAGGCACTCGTTAGAAAAACGGTTAGAATGAAAACCTGCAGCCACGGTGGTCCTCCAGGACTGGAGTTGGCAACCCCTGCCCCACATGACTCCAAAAAAAAAAAAATAAGGAAAATCATTTTGACATGCATGCTGTCACTTTGTCCTCAGATGTTGTTCTAGCTTTGCACAAAGTCACATGGTGATGACGACGGTGTGCCCTGGCCAAGAACGTTAAAACGCAGTGTGAGTGCAGGTTGGTTGGTCAATCGTGCTCAGGAGTGGCACGGAATAAATGGGCATAGTGTGAGTACACCGTTAGTATTTGAACTCTGCCATGTCAGCTCCTTTCCTATCATCCCAAAAACGTACGAGTAATTCTCAGTCCTTCACATTTTTTCTCTTAAGTTTCCTCCCAAATGTTTGATTCAACCCGATAGTTCTTGCTGAATGCACATCAGGGATAAGTGAAGACAAGTTAGATGGAGAACTGCTTTCTCCTTTGTATCTTATTGCTAATAAGGCACCATTAAAAACCGTGACATAGCTGTTAAAGACTAAAACAAAATAGCAGTTAAGGTCGAGATGACTAAAACGAAGCATCAGAATGTTGCTTGAGCGAGAAGTTCATCATCATCAATATGTCAATTCTCATTAAGACAACATGTTGGAACAAAACCCTGCAGCCCTCCGGCACTGACGGTGCTCACCCCTGTCTTACTGTACACGTCTTTATGAATGGGTGCCTGGCCATAGTGACGACGTGATTCATCCTCGGAGCCCACTACTAGTTGCCATGCCAAGCTATGATGGAGTCTGTCCAGGTAAACTCTGGTGTATCAGCAAAAGTGGCCGAGAACCCTGAAATGTAAGGCAAACGTAGCCTCCTAAAATGTGAAGATAGTGTCGCGCATATGATGGATATCTGATTTTTAAGAGAACAGGAAATGGGCTTTCATGATCCTGGCTAATTAGCACAGATAAAGGTCCTTTCACCACCACCACCACCATCTTCACATCCACGTCTCTGCAATCCTTGGCATGTTTGTATCGCTGGTTCTGAAGTAGAGTTTTTCATTGTCACTCCTTTGAGTAAGGAGACCACTGATGATAAACCAAGAACATCTCACACATTTGTTACTAGTCCACATGGTCTGATTTTTTTTTTTTTTTTTTTTTTTTTTTAAAGCAAGAATCCTTGAGGGAGACATCCATCCATCCATTATCCAACCCGCTATATCCTAACTACAGGGTCACGGGGGGGGTCTGCCGGAGCCAAACCCAGCCAACACAGGGTGCAAGGCAGGAAACAAACCCCAGGCAGGGCGCCAGCCTACCGCATTGAAGGAGACAAGCTTGCTTATTAATGTATAATTATAGTTATTAATATTTTTCATTTCACTTTGGCAGTTAATTGTCAGAGTTACACCCTTGATTTTCATTACCTTTATTTGCTTAGAGAATCAATCGCAGACGCAGCATGCACAGGATGTTTTGTGTTCTGAATGGGAGATGCAGTCCATTTATCCCCTCCCACCAGAATTTCCTAATCTATTTGCGCTTTGATTTTAGGTCAATTAATTGTTGTAAATGTTATCTTTTCGTATTACCCAACTGAATTCTGAATTTTCCAGTGAGGATTACAACATCCAGCTATTAAAGAACGGTCTCTTTGGATAACCTTGCATTTAACACCAGGTAATCTAGAGCCTGGAGAGCAGGATACGCACTGATAATATTCTTCTGGGCCGCTTCAAGCCAGTTGTAATTGCTGTGAGGCTGTTTGTTTAAATGAATCGGCTCTAAGCAAACATGATAAGCTGCCTGTGATGGAAGAGTCATACAGTTACAATGGAAATTTGCTTTTCTTCAATGATAATGAAAAAGTCACTCGTATACCAGTGTTGCGAGGGGGAGGAGAACTCTTATTTTAATCCTTTCAGCCCCGAGTTTTTATGGGAAAAATTATTGTGTGAGATATTCTACCTTTGGGGCGTCTAGGAAGCTCAAAAATGGGGGAAAAAACTAAAAAATGATCAATATTTATTATACAAAAGCTGCCAAATACTTCAGTTGTCTGGAGGAAATAAAATTGAAAGTGGAGCTGCTTGCTATGTGGTGCGTCCATTTTCACTTCCGTGTTTCGCAGACTCTATGCCAGTCTGCGCTAACAGAAACATACCTGTGCTTTACAAAAACGGCTGCATATGTATGTATGAGTAATAGAATGTCGGGGCCAAAAGGGTTAATCTCGGACTTGAAGGTTGTTTTTGAAAAGAACGTGTTTGGATCTTTATTAGATCATGGAAATAAAAGAATGTTGGATTCTTATTTGTAGTCTTTATCACGTGACTTGCTTTCTATTGCCGTATCTGCTGCATGTCTTTTATTTGACGTTACGGATTTCTGGTAAATCTCCATAGGCTGAAGCCAGCTAGATTTTTACTATACTTCTGTTGCTTTATGTTCACTAGTTGTACTACGTTACATACCAAGTAGCCTTTGAGGCGTCTTTATTCCTTCCCTGTGTTTCCTAACCATTCTCCCACTGGTGGCTCGTTGCCTTGGTTCTAGCTTCACCCAGGGGTATAGTTTGAAGTTTGTTCAAAAGGAGCTCGGCAACAACGCTATGAGATTTTGCTTTGATGCTTTTACTTTGAGGCATTCGGTAGTCGTGGTGCTTCATTGCTAAGGAGTGCTAAAGCCCTTATGCAGATTATTATTTGCTTTGCTATTTATTTCTATTCTGTAAAATAACTTGGATAATCTCAGTAATGTATCATTCAGATTTGTGACTTTCATTTCCTGTCCAGATGCCTCCCAGGTAGTTGTTGTTATAACAAGTAAAGAGGAGAATTTTCTTTTGCCTCCATTGGGAAGTCACTTTTAGGTGTTGACATTGTGCAGTGCTGCTCCGTAGGGGGCTATGTGGAAAGTCATTAGGCCAGTTGGGGATTGTAGACCTTAACGTTTATTGATGTTAGGAGGATGTGAACTCCGGTGCTAGAGATTTGTTGGTCAAGCTGGGCAAAAGGAACGGCAGCACCAGTACCCCTCATAGCAGATCTGTGCTCCATATGTGAGTTCAGCTCTTAAATTGAACCCACATGATCCAAATTTAGTATCAGAGGTCATTACAGTATATACTTGCTTATAAATTGGGGTCTTGAAACCTGAAAATCGATCATAAAATCGGACCCCGACTTATACGCCTGTCCAAAAATATGACACTTAAATTTTTTTTATGTTTATTTTTTTTTACATCTTCTTGCCTCCTCTAATCTCGCCCCAGTTTCTCAGACACATCAAATTTTGTTGCAGCAGCACAGTTACCAATTTCTTTTGCCTTCTCAATGATCAGCTTCACATTTTCTTCTGATCGAACGCTCCATCGTAGATAAGGGATGCTCTTACGATAAGGGTGTGAGATACAAAAAACACAAAATGGTGCAAACGTCGCTTCGGAAGAGTTCAGTTATCACCATGTGGTCACGTAGGCACAACACATAGAAACAAAAAAGGCCGTGTGCTCCGTGGTTACTCTCGCAGGTGGGCAGGCGTTAGCATATCGTAATTTCTCGGACCAATAGCATGAGTCTTGCGCATTTGACTTATATGGCCAACATTATAAAATGCTGGAAATTATACGGTAAAATCAAGCCCTGACTTATCCGCGGGAGAACTTAAACGCGAGTATATCTTTTTATATATATATACAGTAATCCCTCGCTGTATCGCGCTTCGACTTTCGCGGCTTCACTCTATCGCGGATTTTATATGAAAGCATAACTAAATATATAACGTGGATTTTTCGCTGCTTCGCGGGTTCTGCGGACAATGTGTCTTTTTACTTCCTGTATATGTTTCCTCAGTTGGTTTGCCCAGTTGATTTCATACAAGGGACGCTATTGGCGGATGGCTGAGAAGCTAACCAATCAGAGCACGCAGTTAAGTTCTCCTGACTGAGAAGCTAACCAATCAGAGCACGCAGGAGCTATGCAGTGTTAACCAGGAAGTCTCATCTCGCTCATTCAGCATCAACGTGCTTCGCTGTGTAAAGAGTTGTGCTCTTTAGTGTTTATCTTTGTGCATAGTCAAGCCCTTCATTATGGCTCCAAAACAATCTGCTACTGCTTCAGG
>JANRMT010062846.1:1516362-1596806 GCA_026402145.1 Polypterus bichir lapradei | reverse complement strand
TATCTATCTATCTATCTATCTATCTATCTATCTATCTATCTATCTATCTATCTATCTATCTATCTATCTATCATGATTTTTGTCATGGTATCTTAGTGTGACTTGCAGTATGTTATTTACTATACACTCTTTCAAGCATTTGAGAACGGCGCAATTACAATGACTGCTGTTAGATTTTATAAGTGCTAGAATCTGCCATGGGCTGTACTGAGGGTCTATCGAAAAGGATCAGGTTCTGTACTTTCCAGGTCATCTTAGTCCTAATGTATTGCTCCTTAATCATCATATGACGATTCATTTTATTCACAGGAAACAGTGGAAGACCATGTACGATTTACGACTTTTTACATTTATTTTGGACTTCTCCTAATTGAACTGGTCCTTTCGTGCTTTAATGAAAAACCTCCCTTGTTCTCCAACATCGTAACAGACCCAGTAAGTACACCTCACCGAATTAGGTAGCGTACTTAAGAAATCTGCTAAATGTTACGATTTCTGTGTGTGTAAATGACTGGACTTCAGAAGCTAGCAGTGTTTCAGGGCTTGTTTTTGCGATAGATTTGTAGCACAGATCAGGACCTGTTTGGTGTATTGTGTATTGTAATGGTCATTTAAAGGGCGGTAAGAGTGTGTTATTACCAGAACACTGAAGGCTGAAATCCATCTGGACTAAATGAGTGTTTATTTGATATGTGCTTTCCAGCCTTCTTTCATTATCTCATGTTTCGGTAGAAAATGTAAATGGTTAATGTACTAAAGCTCTGAAACTATCAAGACTTATTTTGAAAAGAAAAGTGTTTTTATTAATGACTCACTGTGGAGGTGTATTTGCAATATAATAACTGCCTTTTTGATGTGCTTTTATGGCTTTGGTTTCTATTATGAATTTTAGTTGAGAGGTGTTAATATGCCACGTATTCTGTATTCGGCTGTATTAATGTGGTTTGATTTCCTGAACAGTGCTGCCACATCTCAAATTATGTGTTGCTATTTCTTATAGCCGTCTGAACTTTAAAAGCCCTTATACTTGGTAACAGTGTCTTCATTAGTGAATGCCAGTCACTTCTTGTGCTTCTGGTTTCATGCTGTAACTCTGTTGGCTTCGTTAGATCCACTGACATTTCACAGTTTGCACCACTCCACCTAAAAGCTCAGAGGGCCATTCATTTCAACATCCATTAAGGACTTGTGTCTGCAATTAAATCTGTATATGTGAAACCATTTAAGACCTAATGAGTGTTTCTTTTTTTTGTACAGTGTGCTTTTAATTTTGTTTCACAATACACTTGATCTGTTCTGTTTTAATAAAAAAAGCAAACCGATGACACATAAATACTGTCCTGGTATGCCACTACTCTTCAAAATAAACCCTGAATTATGAAATGCAATGTACTGTATATATCTGCATTACCTGGCTTGCCATTCACTTTTATTCTCCTTTCCAGAATCCCTGTCCGGAATCAAATGCTGGTTTCCTTTCCACAATGACATTCTGGTGGTTTACTGGGTGAGACAAGTTGGCATCTCTCTCTTTTTGTTTTCTTTTTTCTGTGTTTGCCCTTGGCTTGTCACTGTTGACTTTGTTTCAATAGTTAGATTTTACTTGTCTGAAAGTAAACATCTCTTTTTTGTTCAAATAGTTTTTTTTTTTCTTTCTTAAACTTTTTAAAGACAAATTTTGCGAAGAGGTAAATGTATAAGAGCACTTTCTGTGAAATTGTGGTAACCTTAGAGGTTGTGTTGTTTTACTCTGATGATGAGTGTATGTTTAGACTGGAAGAGAAAAGTCCAACGAATTGTCAAATAGGATGATTGACGCTGAGGGCTCCTGCACAGTGTGACAAAATGAAGTGCTCTTCATTTATAAGGTCATATGCTTCCTATCTGCTCTTTCCCAGAATGGCCATTACAGGATACAAGAGACCTCTGGAAGATAAGGATCTCTGGTCTTTGAACCAACAAGACAAATCTGAAGTTATTGTTCCCAGACTGCTGAAGGAATGGGAGAAAGAAAATTCCCAACATTGCAGGTATCACTTGAACTCCAAGGTATGGTTTTGTACTTTTACTTTTGTATTTTGATATAAAATATTTTGTGTTTGTCAAATTAGAAAAAAAGAAGAACAAGTGTTGTCAAAGCCAGAAAAGAGTGCAAATCACGTGGACCAATGTAATGAAACGTCTGAAATGCTGGCATCTGAAAAGAAGGTGACAAAACAACCATCTTTCCTGAAGGCTTTGATTAGAGCCTTTGGTCCATACTTCTTGATTGGCTCGGCATACAAGCTGCTTCAGGATCTCATCTCTTTTGTCAACCCACAACTTTTAAAGTAAGAGAGATGTTTGTGAAGATGCAGAATAAGTGTTTTAGGCAGGGACTAGTTGAGTTTGAAAGCCATCTTTGCCTGTCTTGCAGTATGTAAAGCATTGTTCTGCTTTTTTTAACCACCTTCTTGTTCATTAGTTTGTTATTTTAATCGAGGCCTGTGCTGTTTTGTTCATTTGTTGTTATTTTAGATTGCGTATGCTGATTACATTTTTGTGAAAGCACAGGGCAGCATATATGACCTGAGCCAAGAAAAATTAAGTTCCTTATTGTTAATGTGGTGCTTATCGTTCTCTGGTGCAGTCGAGGCCTTTTGATGAAGAAGCCAATCTACCACATTAAGACAGATTAAACATATCTGAAAGTCCAGTTCCAGGTACAGGAAGAGATGCATCCAAAATGCAAGTGGGAGAGCGTTATCTACAGTATTCTGTTTGTTTCGCTGCCTTTGTACTGGGGCGGAATCTAAAGATTAGCAAAGACTTATTCAGTCCAGGACGGCTTTTTTTGTTTGTTTTTTTTTTTTTTTTGAACAATGAAACTCCACACAATATGAAGCTTGAGAGTGAGAGTTCTGCTCCTAACAGCCTAAGCTTAGCTGCTAGAAAAGTTGACTCTATCACAAGTGTGGTGTTTTAATTACAAGACCTGTTCTTTTTAGCGTACTGTATATCCATTGCCCAATAACTAACTCTGACCTAGGAACGTGAGTAGTTAACTTTGAGCTTGGATTCTGTATTCACTGCATGCATGGTCTGAAGCAGGTATACTAATTTAATCATATTGTGTTTCATTTTGCAGCTTATTGATAGCTTTTATCAAAAAAAGCGATGCTCCTTCATGGTGGGGCTTTTCCTTAGCATTCCTTATGTTTTTTTCTGCTCTCCTTCAAACAATCATCCTTCATCAACATTTCCAGTACTGCTTTGTTACAGGAATGAGACTGAGAACTGCTATTGTTGGCGCAATATACAGGAAGGTACATAAACAATTTCATTTCTGGAAAAGAAACACTTTCTTTTTAATATGTGGAATTTTTTTTTTATGTGAGCTGCCTGTTCAAAATTCTATTCATGATTTCTATTGCATTTTTTGTCTTGTGTTTCTGTGAATGCACATAACTAAGAAAAGGCGTAAAACAGACCTCGGTCTTCTCAGATTTATTTTTAAAGAAGGGGTTAGAATATGGCTATTTTCAAAAGATGAATAAGCTGAAAGCAATGAAACATTTAAAATACAATACTTGGGTACCATCTTTTAGCTCCCTACCAACTTAGGGATATCAGGTAGTTTCAGAAAATGAATGGACAGATGCATGAGACAAATGCCAAATGCTTTAACTGTAGCAGTAGTCAACCTTTGAATATTATGATTTTCTTTTTTTTTGTTGTACGAGTAGTATGCTATGGTTTCTCTCTAGCAAATACAAAAAAGACTTTTTGTGTCATCCATCTACATTAGTGCAGTGCATAAGTTCAAGAGTGAAACTAAAGGAAATAATGCCATGTGAAGTAATAGGCAGGTGTGATTAAAGCATCCAGGTTTAGGTGAAAGGGAAAGAGACACGTTGGAGTGAGGAGGAGAGAATTTACATTTAGTTCAAAGCAATAATGGCTTTGGATGATAGTGTCTATGAAGCATCGAATATGTAGTTTAACTATTACAAATACCCTAGCTTTTTAAATGTTTTAATACTCTGTTGTAAGTTAGTATGATGAATTGGTAGCTTAACATAGTGTAAAAGCAGCACATTTCCCAGGAATAGTTAGTGGGGTCCAACAATTTTCAGTATCATTGCAAAGGTGGATGGTAAACCTTGGTTACTCTGTCTGGAATGTGAGCCCTGAATGCAATTGCATCCCAAAATTTATAAAAAAGAAAAAAAAGTTAATATAAAAGAAAGTAACAAAAAAATCACAGAAGGGGAAATATCTTTATAATATTTACAAGTAACTTTGCTGTAATGCTCACCATAGGGCTTTTGAGCATACAAGAACAATAATGACAGTTAAATCAGAAATGCTAAAAGGCATTTGGAGAAAAGTATTGCTGGAATGCAACATTTGATCCAAAGAGGATCTTTCGGTGGGTCAGCAGCAAAGCAGCAGTTTTAAAAGAGGGGAAGTGTATTAAGAGGGAAATATACAGAAATAGAAAATTAAATCTTTCCTTAGAAGAAGTTAGAAACGTTCCAGTAGCAACCAGGAATGTTAGTGAAGCACTAAATGATTTTTGAGCTTGCAAAGTGAGGAATGTCACTACAGCTAAAGAAAAGCTGAAGTCAAATACTTCACTGGCAGCAGACAGCATTTATGTGAAAGCACTCATAGTAGTTCATGATTTGTTTAAATATATACACACCTGTCTGTCTATCTAATCCTGCCTACTATACCAAATTCTATCTATCTATCTATCTATCTATCTATCTATCTATCTATCTATCTATCTATCTAATCCTGCCTACTACACCACATTCTATCTATCTATCTATCTAATCCTGCCTACTACACCACATTCTATCTATCTATCTATCTATCTAATCCTGCCTACTACACCACATTCTATCTATCTATCTATCTAATCCTGCCTACTATACCAAATTCAATCTGTCTGTCTGTCTGTATATAGCAGCTGTCCTTTTGTCTCACAGGAGGTTAAAATGTCTCCGAGAAAATCACGTCTCGACCCAAGATTTTTTTTTATAATAGAGAGATATATAATACATACATACATACATACAAGGGTGGGCAAAAGTAGGTTATCCATATAGAAAAAGACAAGCAGATTATGATTATTAAAATAACTTTATTAACTCAAAAGAATGTCACAATGGCGCAGTGCACTTAAGATAGAGGTCATGCGTAACAAAAAAAAAAAAATAATAATACAAATTAATAAATAAATGATAATACAAAAATATAAACTCTGTGTTTCACATACTCACAACTCTAAGCCTACTTTTGCCCAGCACTGTTAATAAATAAATCCTGTATACTTGCACACACACACACGCACACACACAGTACTACCAGTGCAGGTACTGTACTTTCCGTTGCCCAGGTATGTTTCTATAATGGTTTCAGATAAGAAAGTAAACACTTAACTTTTGTAAATGTTGACCTTTTTGTCATTTTGTTTCCTTTGGCTTATCTCTATTTCACTTAGTAGCAATAAGCAGGTGCATAACAATATTGGCATTTTCAAATGAACATGGTTTTGCTTTGATAAAAAATGTGTGACAATAAATCTGACATGAACTGATGATACGACAATGCGGTGAAATTCTTGTTCACACACTTGACAACACTGTCTTGGTTCGGAAGCCCAAATCTTGGTCCTTTAGTTATGTATACTATAACATCAAAAAATATTAGGTAGTTGTGAGAAAGGCGAAGGGGCTGAAAGAAAGGTACATTGCTGCTTAGGGATTTGGCAACACCATATGCCTCTTCTGAACTTGAAAAGGGTCCAGATGAAAATAAATGGGGAAACACTGTCTTTTGGAAATTCAACATGACTAAACACAAACAGCGATGAGATAAAAAGATGCACTCTTAGACAAAAGCAATAATCCAGCAAGGCAATGACATTATTGTCCAAATTAGCTGTGTTCCTAGATGGTATCCGGTTTTGACCAGTACAAAACCCTTGTGTGCACGGATACAGATACACTCCCTTCAGGCCCAGCTCACTTCTTCTGCCCGCTGTCAATGGCAGTCCCAGTGTTGGCATTAGTTTTTGGGTTGCCCACCATTATAACCTTTCTTTCCCATACATTATATAGTCTGTATTTTAAGTTGGACCAATGGCAATGCACATGCAGAATGTTGTGAAAGTCTGTTCAGCTGTTTTTGTGTGATTGACAAATATGTATAGAGGTGTGTGTGTGTGTGTGTGTATAAATCAACATATTAGGAGGAAAATTCTCAAATTCTGGAAGATACCAGATATCCCATTATTCATAAAGTGATGGGATTAATCTCCGTGATTTAAACTCAGAGGTAACTTAGTGGTAGCAACTATTAAGGACAACATTGAGAGAAGCATCAAGTACTTGATATGACTTTGAAGCCACTGGAAACAGCAACAAATGATTATAACCAATAATAAGTTTAATTTCTATCAGTTTTCCAAAGGCGCTTGGTTTGTGATCTACCTGTGCAGATGAATGTAAAGCTGGCTTAAACACAGGCAGTAGTCAGCTCTCATATGTTCAACGTTTCCTGATTTAGGTAATTGTTAAAAGTGGGGTCCCACAGGGCTCAGTGTTGGGGCTGCAGCTCCTTTAAGTTTATATCACTGATCTTAATAACCCTGTAGCTAGCAATCCAGCTAAGTTTGCTGATGACACTAAACTAGGGTTATTATTGAATACCCAAAATAATTACAGGAGGAACTCATCAGTGCCTACAACCAGGCCGTGTACAGAAGCAATTAAGAACGCTAAAAGGATGTTGGCTTTCATAGCCTGCTGTGTTGAGCACAATATTTAGGTTATGCTTAACTGTGCCACATCATTACGAGGCTTTATCCGGAGTATTGTGTACAGTTTTGGTCTCTGTGTTACGAGAAGGAAAAGGCATATCGCAGCTGAAGAAAATCCAGAAACAACCTACTAGGCTGATTCTAGGACTTTAGGGATTTTATTCTTCGAGGAAAGATTAAAGGATTTAAGTCCTTGCAGTTTTGTGAACTAAAGGTCACATTGAATGGAAGTAGCCATTAGTGTGAAATGATTTCTTTACCAAAAACTTTGGGGCACAGGTGGAATTTTGTTAATGCTAGATTTCACATCAATAGTAGAAAGTATTTCTTTATACAGGGGATAACCGAGGCCTTAAATAAGTTATAAGGTTTTGTAGTAGATGGTAGTAGGTTTTTTTTTTTGTTTTTTTTTTTCTTGTAAGAATTAGGCGAATAGACATTGGTAAAGATTGCTGCTTTGAATGCACTGTGCTTTTGAAAATGTATACTCTTCTGTAATGCACTGCTTCTGTGCAGTGACTGCATTTTCTTTTCATGATCACTTACATGGTTTGCTGAGCTTGCTTGTAGTTCCCTATGACCCTGTAAAAATTTCAAGCAGATTCTGAAAAGAGTCGGGCAAAACTCTGTTTATGAGAAATACATGCATACAACACGGCTGTATAAACTTTCCAACCTTTTCTTCTTTGTTTCACCAGTCTTTAGTAATTACCAATCTTGCGAAACGCTCCTCGACAGTGGGAGAAGTGGTCAACCTGATGTCTGTCGATGCCCAGCGCTTCATGGATCTTACAACCTTCCTCAATTTGCTGTGGTCTGCCCCACTGCAGATCATTCTAGCCCTGTATTTCCTCTGGGAGGTAACTCTACTGGTATTTTGGATTTGCTGTCTTTTGAACAGTTACAGGTTAGAATCTCATGGTCCTGTTTATTTCGTCTTTTCAGAATTTAGGTCCATCAGTGTTTGCTGGTGTTGCTGTGATGGTTTTATTGATACCTTTCAATGCAGCCATAGCCATGAAGACAAGGGCCTTTCAGGTATGGAGATGACTCCACAGAGTAACTTTAAAAGTAGTTGGCAAACACTTTATATGGTATACTGCTCAAAGTGGCTCTGTAGTTGGCTTTTTTAAGGTTAATGCCATGTGCAGTGGAATTAATTTGGGGGGAGTTTGGGTCCAAATGTTTATTCTTGTCTGTTGTTCTTGTAGGATAAAGAGGTGATTAGTGCTTTTATGTTAATATTAGACACAAATAGGTGATTGAAAACTGAGTCAGCCTCCCTTACCACAGTAAGTCACAAAGAACATTGAGAATTGTTCTGTCATAGTTACAAAACTCATTTCAAGTAATTTTTAATCCAATATATTTAAATAAGATATACAGTGGTACCTTGAGATACAAGTTTAATTCGTTCCGTGACCGAGCTCGTAAGTCAAAATGCTTGTATCTCAAATCAATTTTCCCTATTGAAATTAATTGTAATGAGATTAATTCCTGCCAGCCCCAAAAAAACCACCCCAATTTTTTTGTTAAATGTTTTCAACATAAGAAAAATGTATTTATAATGAACAAATATTGTATACAAACAAAATAAAACATAATACATAAAAGAATCTAAAGAAATAAACAGATGTTGGCGAAGCCGATTAGCATATTGTAATGTTTTTTTTTTTCAATTCACTTTTGCTTAACTTAATTTTCTTCTTCACTAGTTTTTTTCTTTTTTTGCCACGCCTTCGTCACTTTCATTCTCAAGGCGTTTAAATAGAAACCTGTCCAAGGAGCTTTGTTTAGTCCTCCCCTTTAGAATGTTTCTGAAATGAGTTAGGTAAGCGTCATTCAATAGCGCCGCTGCACAATCAGTTGTAACTTTTTCAGGGTGTTTCTTTTCTTTAAAGTTTGAATTTTTTTCCCACATTGCAAACGCTTCCTTTATCTCACTTTAAGAGAACCTCCTCTGCGATACCAATCTCCTGCAGAACTTCTGTATGTTGCCGCGTCTGTAGTTTCTTCAACTCCTCCATCGTCAGTTCCTCGGAATGTGCGGTGACAAGCTCTTTGATGGCTCGTATTTCGCATTTTGGCTTGTAACTCAAGGTAAAAAAAATTGACCTAGTGATGGCTCATATCTCAAAAAACTCGTACATTGCGGCACTCGTATCTCAAGGTACCACTGTATGTTAATATAGAAGTAGTAATGTATGTATATGTTGAGGTTCAACATTAAGACCATAACATTCAGTTACCGGTATATGAAATAGTAATACTTCAACTGACCGACAACAACAACATTTATTTGTAGAGCACGTTTTCATACAAATGATGTAGCTCAAAGTGCTTTACAAGATGAAGAAAGAAAAAATATAAAAATTAGGCAATAGTAATTAACAAAGAATAAAGTAAGGTCTAATGGCTAGGGAGGGCAGACAAAACAAAACAAAAAAAAACAGCAGACGGCTTTAGGAAAAACAAAATCTGCAGGGGTTCCAAGGCCATGAGAAACTAGGCATTCTACCTGGCATAAATTATCTCAATCAGTCCTCATGGTTTTCAAGCTTCATGTGGAAGAATTAGACGATGATGATGGTCATGTGGACCTCTGGCCTTCAATCCATCAATGTAGGGACAGCACAGTGCGTTGATCAGGTGGTGGTGGCGCAGATCGGCACCACAGAAAACCGGAAAGAGAACAGAAGAGAAAGTAGGGGTTAGTACAGATTTTGGAGCCACCATGAATGATAATGATAATTAAATACATAAACAGAATATCAGGGTTACGTAAAAATAAAGCTCTGAGAAAGCCATGTTAAAGTAACGTGTTTTTAGCAGTTTGTTAAAGTGCTCTACCACATTAGCCTGGTGAATTTCTATCAGTCAGCTATTTCAGATTTGAGGTGCATAACAGCAGAAGGCCGCCTCACCACTTCTTTTAAGTTTAGCTCTTGGAATTAAAAGCAGACCCTCATTTGAAGATCTAAGGTTACGATTTGGACAAAGATCTATAAAAGTCTGTAAATAGTTATGACTGCCATGCATCAATTAATTTTAACAACTCACTTATTCCGATCCAGCTGTGTAAGGAGCCATGTCTTACCCTGGTAGCACTGAGCTTTAAGGCAGGAATGTGACCTAGATGAGGTGCCACTGTGTACCAGAGTACTCTTGTGCATTGGTGTGCTTGTACTTACACATGGTCAGTTAGGTGTAATTGCTTGCTTGAACCAAAAATCACTAATAGAGGGGCATAAGTCACAGTATAATAAATGGATATAGCACAGTATAGGCTCCATGTGCCTTAGTCATGTAAATTGAAGACCACACTAAAAAGAATCTAAACTAGAAGAAGCTGCCCCACCACTTACAGTCTCCACCCATGGAGGTTTCAGTGTTTGTGTGTGTCGGTGGTGTTATACACTTTAAAAACGTTATTTAGATCTAAAGTCTGTTTTGTTTCTGTCCATTGGCTTAGACTCTTTATTATTCTGGCCTCTAAGTTGGGGAAGATCAAATGAAAAAAGCCGACACACCAGGCCTGTGGGGTAACACAATAAGGGGATATCCTCCAGGATTGTTCCCTGTTTTATAATCAAGAGGAATATTTTGTTTTGGAAATTAGAGAGAAGAGAACACACAAAGTGAATTTCTAGCTGTAGAATAAAGAGAATTTCTAGTTAACGAAAAGAGGGAATCCCTAAATATAACAGGGAACACTCCAGGAACAAAGAATCGAGAAAACCTCACCTTAGGAAACCAATAGGGACATTAATGTGCATGTTCTGCAAATGTACGGTGTAGAACCTTTACTGTTTATATATCTAATATAATAATAGCTATTCACACAAAGTGACTTTCCAAGTATTGTGTTCTTTTGTACAGTAAATCACCACTTTATAGCAGTAGGTTTGAGGACAAGTTATTATATAAAAATGATCCCTTTAACACTGTTCAATCGGAGAGTACCAGTAAATAGTCAATGCAGTCGGCTCCATTTATGACTGGTGCAAGAGGCAGCTGTGTGCTTACATTTAAAATCTAGTCAGTAAGAGCTTTAGAAACACTGGATTTTTTTTATTCTTTAGCCTTAGGAATATTGAGTGGAAACATTTTGAGTGAATTATAAACTTAGTGCCTTTTAAATATTTGCTTTCTCCTTTGTGGTGGTCCTTACTAACACATGCAGTTCAAACCTCATTCAAGCATTAGCTTTTTGCAACTTTATTATGTTTGTCCCAGCTAAAGTTGTACTTCTGATTGCAGGATTACAGCTCATCATGGTGGTGAATTCATGCTTAGTTTAAACGTGATTATCCGTGTGATCATCTGTGTAGATTTTCTGCTTCCGTTAGTTGACTTTGTGCTGATCTAACACACTTCACGGTGCTCCAGCTCAGATTTCATAACAAGTGCCATATTTCACTAAAGAACGCTGTTAATAAATTACAAATATGCAAGGTACAGTAACTGAAACGCATGGTAGTAACAGAGGAGACGAAAATGAACTGTTTTGGAGTGAAGAAAGTTGGAGGGTTTTCAAGACTGTAAAAGCCTAGCAAAGCCAGCTGGCTGACCTGATCCCTCCCTGGGAAATAAAGCGTTAACAGTTTTATGGCTTTGATCTTGTCTGTGTTCCCATTATGTTTGCCGTCAAACATGCTTGTTGACTAAACGTTTTTCATGTGGCAACAAATTATGCACAGCAAGATATATTCAGTCAGTCATTTTTCAACCCGCTATATCCTAACACAGGGTCACAGGGGTCTGCTGGAGCCAATCCCAGCCAGCACAGGGCACAAGGCAGGAAACAAACCCCGGGCAGGGCGCCAGCCCACCACAGGGCACACACACACACACACACTAGGGACAATTTAGGATGGCCAGTGCACCTAACCTGCATGTCTTTGGACTGTGGGAGGAAACACAGACGCAGACACGGGGAGAACATGCAAACTCCACGCAGGGAGGACCCGGGAAGCGAACTCAGGTCTCCTAACTACGAGGCAGCAGCGCTTCCACTGTGCCACTGTGCCGCCCAACACCAAGATATAGTCCTTGGTTTTTTTTTTTTGGTTTTTTTTCTTGACCACTTGTCTATAGAATCATTTTAATATCTGCAATGTAAGTGCAAAAAGACAACTTTCAGGTTCATTATTTTTTCCTTCTTTGATTAATATTTCAGGTTGAACAAATGCAATACAAGGATGCCCGCATCAAGCTAATGAATGAAGTTTTAAATGGCATCAAGGTCTTAAAGCTGTATGCCTGGGAAAAGTCATTTAAAGATAAAATTCTGGAGATAAGACAGAATGAACTGAATGTGCTAAAAAAGACTGCGTATCTTGGGGCACTCTCGACATTTGCGTGGACCAGCGCTCCCTTTCTGGTACGTCCTAAATGAGTTTGTGTACTTTGTCATCTAAAAGAGAGGAAATTCGTGAAAGCCCCTGCCATGTAACGAGTCTCCTGCCAAACAGCTGCGGTGCTTCCTGTTTAAAGGACGACCGTGCTGTGTTTACTGCAAATAAAGCTTCATCTTTGCAGCTATCAGCCAATTTAAACAAGTCGAGAAATGGTTTACATAAAAGGTTTTCTATTTTAAAATGTTAGCTTGCATTGCTGGATGAACTGATGCTGTTATGTAGAAGATCCTGTTTTGGATTTTTGATAAGCTTTCTGAACTGTAGCTGTGATATCTTTCACTTGGATGTTGGAGGTTGCATTGAGTAAGTAAAGCTAGGAAGAAATATTTTTTGTGTGTGTGTGTTTTCATTTAAGGCTATAAAGCAAAAAAAAATGGAATATTTCAAAGGGGGGGATTGTTTTCTATACCCACTGCATAAAAATAATGGTCAGATTACGATTCTTGTCTCTTACTGTTTGCAGGGGTGTCGAGCTCCAGTCCTGGTGGGCCGCAGTGGCTGCAAGGTTTTCATTCTAACCATCTTCTTAATTAGTGACCAGTTTTTGCTGCTAATTAACTTTTTTTGCCTTAGTTTTAGTTACCCTGTTGTCTCTTTTTCCTTAATTAGTAGCCAAACAATAATGAGACACGGAACGAGCCACCATATGACCAGCTAACCTGTGCCCATCACACAATATTTGGAAATAAAGAAGGGTGGAGGTCTCGGTAAGGTTGATCTCCGAGGTCACCATAACAGAAAATCAACAGTTTTGGACATGTCTGATGCAGCAGAATGAGAGCAGCAACAAATAATGAGTTTAATTAACAGCAAGAATCGGCTTCTCATTAAAAACCTGGTCGGAGTGAAACTGGTTGGAGTTTGAAGCCCCAATGCACCTGGTCATCTGTCAGCTAATTTCATGTCTCATTTCTGTTTGGCAACCATTTAATGATGAAAAGAATCGATTCAGAGGACTGAATCCTTAAAAACAGGGGGCTATTCAGAAGTTAATTAGCCTGGTCACTGATAAGGAAAAGGGTTAGAATGAAAACCTGCAGGCCTGGAGTTTGACATCTTTGGTTCAAAGGAATGCTTCACCTAAACTTATTTTAGTATATGTTACTCACCCCATGGAATTTATAGTGATGGCTGACAAAAAAAATGTAATCTCTTGTTTTCATGCAGAATGGAGATAAAAAAGTTTGATATTCTAGAAGCCGTTAGTAACCAATGCTGTACAACCATAGACGATGTTAAAAAACCTCCTCCTGTTACTCATGTCACGTAATCCACGTTATCCAGCCGGATGCACAAAACGTGTAATACACATGTTGTTTTTGCTAAAATAATGCTAACAATATTTTGGCAACAGAGATTTTCTTTTTCTTTTTTTTCCCCCATGGACGCTTGTTTGTTGTACAGTGTTGGCCACTTGTGGCCGTCTGTTATATCATAAATGTTTTCCCTCCATTCTGAATGAACACATGAATTTAAAAAGTGTTTTTTTTTTTTGACCACCACTATTAAGTACACGGGATAAGCAGCATTTAAAAAATAAATATCATTTTTGGGTGGAGTATTCCTTTAAGAATAAATTTAAAATTGCAATAAAGCCAGGTTTTCGGTTTTAAATATATTTAATTATAACCCATCTCTTACCCACTTTTTTGCTAGTGTCAACAATTATGAATTTGTAGATATTTGTTGTGGACATTTTTTTGTCCTCTTTCATTTATAACGTACTAAACACTTTCATTCATTTACTCCTAGTTAATTGGGTTTCCCTTAATCTCCTTTTATTTATAGTTCATTAGCAGCCCCAGGTTTTTATAATTCTATTGTTTTCACTAATGCTTTTTTTTTTTTTTTTTTTAAGTAGTCATATAATTGAGCACCTTATGATAATACATTTTTTGGCCCATGAGGTAAAGTAAATGTAGTCTTCCTAAATTAGTGGCTGTTTTGTTCTGTTCTGTGTAATCTGCTTTGCGAGAGTAAGTACAGATATTCTACTAAATGTAGCATTCTGCTCATTGTTTTTCATACAGTACTTCTTCTTTATAACACCAGATTGTTTTCTAACCCTCTAGTAATTGTTGTAACATAAGTGAATGGTAATGTGTACAAATATAAAGCTAAGTCCAGCTGGAACAGAAGCAAGAAATATAGTCTACGCAGATTCCAGTGCTCAGTAAGTTTGGTGTGCCTGGCCATGGCCACCTAGATATCCAGCCTCACAATAGGCAGGATGTTACAGGCTGATGTCGGAGGGATCGAACAAAGGACTGATGGTGGGCCTTCACTTACTGAAGCTAGTATCTCTCTTCAGCTCTGAAGTACTAGATTGAAATGCTGCTAAGTTACCTAAAGAGCCGAGAGAGCTGATGCCAAATATTGTCACAGTTGTACCAAATAACATTAGCCATTTTTTTTTTTCTTTTATTTGTTTTTAATTAACATTTTGTATCCCAATTTCTGCCATTCTAGTGAGCAAGTAATACAGCAAAATCTAATCGGAGAAAAAAAATACTTTATTGGATGAAAGTCACATTGCAAAAAAGGCTGATCAGGTTGCCTGTTACTGCCGTAATGCCGTGACTGATTAACAGAAGTGCCAGATTGCCTTCATTGTATATTTCATTATATCTCTGAGCAAACAGTCTTGTAACTGCTAGTGCTGCTACATATTTCTTTTATCTGATTCTCTCTTTATTTAAAATTTTATTGTTATAGCTCCAGTTTAACGAGCGGCTTATAAAATAAAACCATCGTCACCCACCACGTGCATCTTTGTGTGCTTACTTTACGTTTGAGCTCTGTTCACTGGCAGCACACACTTAATAAACCTGCTGCAAGTCTCATGCCTCTCTTGCATCTAGCATTTTTTTTTTCATTGATTTGTATTGGACATTTTCCTTTTATTTTAGGTTGCCTTAACAACATTTGCCGTTTATGTTACTGTGGAAGAAAAAAATGTTCTTGATGCCCAGAAGGCCTTTGTCTCACTGTCTTTGTTTAACATCCTGAGGTTCCCCTTGAATATGCTGCCACAGGTCATTGGCAGCATAGTCCAGGTAAGTCTAACTCATTCTGTCATATGCTGTAGATTGTAGCACTTCACTTCACTTACCTGTTCTGTGCCTCACCAGCGTGCTTGTCTTTATTTATTTGTTTCGTTTAAGACAAATTGAATATATTTCAGTATTATTTGCAAAGAAAGCCTTTTTAAAATGTTTTCATTTATTTTGCGTTTCATATTCATTTTTCACAAAAACGATACAGAAAAAGCAGGTAGTGTGATGCATTTACAGCTTGTGCCTCTCGACTTTAAACCATAAAGGTCTGTTTTATTTCTTACCTCTGTCTGACTGAAATGACCCTGAAAAGTTTGATTAACCAGCCAGGGCTGCAACTGCAAAAATATCCTGTAAAGAGTTGTAATGTCATTTTGTATGAACACGTTGGCTTTAATAAAAAATAAGGTCAAAAGCTGCATTGGGTCACTTCATTGTAAGTATGTAAAGATGACGTTTACTTCTTTTGACACCTCGAATTATAGGAACATCTGGCACCCTGCTGGACCACCGACAGACTTTGGGTGGACCCTCAGTACCTCACGCACACACGCGCACACACACACACTCTGCTTCTTACCATGGCTGCAGTAGTGCTGTTTGGTCAAATGTATGTGTATGACTCCTCACTGAAGACTTCTGCTACACAGACTTTTAGCATCTTAACGCAAATATAAAAAATGTGTACAGAGTACAATGAAATTTTTACTTGCCTGCCTGACGTACCATTCATGGATACAACACATTGCCACTTTTCAGTGCTATAATAAGCAAAGGTGTAGAAGTTGATTGTAGATTTCAACAGATTTTAAAGTGATTGCTTATCACAAACTTTAAGGAGGTTGCAATTTGTATTATAACTAGGGGGCTCCACCACCTTCTGTCTTCGCTCACCAACCCCCTGGGTTTGGTTAACCGGTTATACAATTTAAAGAGATTGTTACATTTACATTATCTTCACTTTTACTTTAAAACTTCAGTTAAAACAATATTTGGAATGAACTTTTCTTCAAGATCACATTGAACTTTGATCCCGTGTTTGGATTTACATCGTGATAACGTAACGTATAACTGCCCATGAGTGAATATCGTTTCTTTCTCTTTCAAATATTTGTCCCTGTGATTTGTTAATTGTCATAGCAAAAGCTATTCTCATGGGGAAACTGTAAACGTTTTAATACGAATGGCATATCAAGATCTCCTTTGGTGTCTAATGTTGTTTGTGGAATACGTATTACATTACCTTTCTTGCCGCCTGTTAATTTTACATGTTAGAATTGTTCGATCAATTTTTAATACAACTAATCTTGTTCCAATGCATAATCAATCACTCCGACATAAATTACGCAATCACATTACGATACGTCCTTCTTTCAACAGTAATTTGGCCGGTGGAAGACCGGACGGTGTTAACGCTTGTAGATATTCTATGGGATACAATTTAAAGAGATTGCTATTTTTATGGGAATTGTTACATATGCATTATATTTACGTTTACTTTAAAACTTCAGTTAAAATATTTGGAATGAACTTTTCTTGTAAGTTGATGTTTTCATCTTCCGCATAATCATCACCAACTGTTTCAGCATAGTCTATTGATACACATTTAATCAATTTGCAGTGTAACCGATCGACAATTTTCACGTTAATTAATTGACTTCATCGTTTCTCGCTGCCATATTTAGATGAATGGGTGATTCTAAACTGGCTCTTAAGTGTGTGTGTTTGTGTTCATAAGTAAGCCCTTTAATGGATTGGTGTCTGTCCAAGTTAAGTGCCGGAATGCACCTGATGACCGTGGTCTTGTCTGAAAATAGTTGTAAGTAGGGTGTGACTTGAAAGAATCTCATGGTAAAAGTCTCCATCTCGCGGGACTTCCTTCCAAAAAGTCTCTTCAAAAAGTCTCATCTCGTCGCAGGATTAGTCTTGTGTCGTCTCAAGATTTTTTAGCATAATAGAAAGATTTATATTCAGCATGCAGTAAAGCGACCATGTAATATTTCATACTCCAAATTTAATTGCTGAAGAACAACAACAACACAAATTCTAAATCTGATTCAGGTAAGTTTACATGGTACCAAAAGGTTAAGTACTGCTACATTTTTTTTCTTAGTTTCGCCAAGCAGGTTTTGAGTCCTTAGAAAACTCAACAACTGCGGAGTTATGCATAGTTTGTGCTGAGTCATTAATGATGAAACAGAGTTTTGATGGTGGTGGAATAAAGGGGTTAAATGTTCTTTCCTAATCTGATCACGATGACTGTGCAGTACAGACTGTGCCTCGCTTCTCTCTGCTCTTGCCTGTAGCCATTCATTTTGTTAAGGCTATTGTTCTCAAACAGTTCATACACACTGTACAAGTGCTAATTCAGTTCTTTAGATTCTTTGTAGACGCGCCCTCTGGTGGTGAAGTGAAGTTCGCCAGCCTACTATATCAGCCATCAGAATACAGCAAATCACTAAAGCATCTTATGTTTCGAAAGTGTTTTTATTATTCAGGTGCTTAGACAGTATAGTAAATGTGCAAATTTTGATACGTCCCATTACTTCTTTACGATTTTAGGTTTTCTCCCTTCATCTCTTTAGAATAAAAAAGAGTTTTACGTAATTTTATTGTGTTTTTTTTTCTGTGTATAATTTGAGTGCAAACACCCTCATGTTTGGGTGGAATCAGGCTATGGGTAGAGCTTGGTCCTTTTCAAACACATGCTGTAGCATTAGTCGTACGTCGCAAGTCTGCTAATTAGAGTAAATGTCACTGGTGCAGTATCCTTGCTGAAGAAAAACGCGACTGAAAAATACACAAAATACGAACACCAGTGCTGCATTTCCTAAACTGGCCACTATACCAATTCCAGCATCCATATTTGGGAGTCCATTACAGTAACTTTGGATTACTTTCTCCTTAGGCGGCTGTGTCGTTAAAGCGTATCCAGCATTTCCTGAATCATGATGAACTTGACACAGAGAGTGTAGACAGAAAAAATATATCACCAGGTATGACATGTTTTTTTTTTATCCTTTCTTTCACTCTCTTTTTATTGTCCTGTCTTACTTCTGCTTTTGTGCTGTTTGTAAGTCCGTGGGAATAAGTCAAACATATTAACAGAGTAGAATTCCAGCTTGAAAAAAAATGGCCTGTATTGTGTACACGGAAAGCACAACAAATGCATTTTTAATAACTTGAGTTATCATCCTCCAAAATTTGCTAAATCGGCCATTTCCCTGGAAGTTCTTGTGTGGCTACATAGTTGTATGTTCTCGTGCGTATTCACTTGTGTATGGCAATGGTATATACACTTTTTAAAAATGGAAAACCGGCGTACACAAGGTTTCATTGCGTCCGACTTTGCCAGTAAAGTTCTTACAAAGTAGTCTGCAATACATTCATTGTGCTGGAGTTGAATCTTCCATCCATCCATCCATCCCTTCTTGTCCTAAACTGCTTGTCCAGTGCAGGGTCTTGAGGAGCTGATGCTTACTTACCTTGGTGGTATTTAAGACAAGGCGGGAGCCATCTGTGGACTGAGTGTCAGTCTGTCTCAGGACTTGCATACTTACTTACTGCATGTCTTTGAGATGTGGGAAGTTAACCAGGTTACCTGGAGGTAAACTCATGGAGACCCCGTACGTGGATGTGCAGGGATATTAAATAAAAACAGTCCCTCTCAGGCTGGTGGGTGCTGAGGGGTAATCAGTGGGGAAACAAGCTGATGGCCTGTTAATGTGCAGGCACAGTCAGCTTAGCTGATCCTCGTTGACAGTCCACGGGTTTTTAAGCAAAGCAGCTGCACCTGCAGAGAGGAAAGATTGAGAAGGGATGAATAAAGAAAAAGCTGGGAGGAGAATTTGTAGAGAACGAAGAGTAGCATCGGGAGTGGGAGCTGGTGCAGAGGATGGGAGGCAAGGCGATCAGGAGGAAGTCCCACAGGGAGCGTAGGGAATGGTGCACTCTTGTTGAGCTTTGGCGGAGCAGGAGCGACCAAGGGCTTTCCTGATAGTCCAACACACGCCCAGGAATGGTGGCGAGGCGATGGAGCCAGCCTTTGGGAATCCCACCAGTGACTGGCTGAGGCGGCATGGACGAAATCTAATTTGTGATTGGCCGCGCTTGCTGGTGTCCCACTCATGTTGAGGAGAGACTTCATGGGTGAGAGAGAAAGAGACAGGAAAGAAAGTCACTGAGGCTGACTGTATCTCTTTGGTTTTAGATTTGATTTTAAACCTTGTTGGATTTGTCTATTTATGAATTGATTTTTAAACTCTGAAGAGTACTGATTATTATGGCATATGTATCGATTATTTATTTATTGAAGAACTGGCACCACACTTTATTTATTTGGACACTGCCTTTGTTTGAATAAAACTGCATAAAGCTCTGTTTGCACCATTTAGTTGTTGTGTGTCCTCATTGCAATAGTCCATCCTGGGCATGACTATCAGTGACCCTGGTTCAATAAGATGCCAAGGCTGCAGGCAACCTGGGCATCACTCATGTACATCTGTTTCTACTTGCAGCAATGAAGATAAGGTAATAACACTATTCTCAGCTGATGCGTGTCAAAATATCTGTAATTTGGAGAACTTTCATTACTTTGTAAATACTGTTACCTGAACATATATGCAACAAGGTTTAATTATCCTCTGCTATACCAGCCACCTATCGTTTAGACCAGTAATCAGTAAAATATATACATTATATTTATTTTGATTTCTTTTCTTGTCTGTCTTCCAGGCTATGCTGTTAGTGTAATGAATGGGTCATTCAGCTGGGACCGGAATGGCTCTGTTACGCTGAACAAGTGAGTAACGCAACCACATTACCTTAAATTAAACTCTGATTAACGTAATCTTCACTTTAGCTCTACATACTGTAGACGGAGCAATCTAACAGGAAATCACTGATGACAATCACTCCTCTGCAATCCCTTCTTACCTTTTCTCTTTTAACGTAGTTAATGGGTGGCACGGTGGCGCAGTGGTAGCACTGCTGCCTCTCAGTAAGGAGACCTGGGTTTGCTTCCCGGGTCCTCCCTGCGTGGAGTTTGCATGTTCTCCCCGTGTCTGTGTGGGTTTCCTCCAGGGGCTCCAGTTTCCTCCCACAGTCCAAAGACATGCAGGTTAGGTGGATTCTAAATTGTGCTTGGTGTGCGTGTGTTTGTGCTCTCCCTGGCTCTCCCTGGTGCCCTGCCCAGGGTTTGTTTCCTGCCTTGTGCCCTGTGTTGGCTTGGATTGGCTCCAGTAGACCCCAGTTGCCTTGTAGTTAGGATATAGCGGGTTGGATAGTGGATGGATGGATATAGTTAATGTCTTCTGATACTAACATTTCTGCAGATCCTCCAAAACGTTACCACAGACAAGTTATGTAGAGATCAGCAGTGGCTAACTTGGCTACTAAACTAATTTAAACAATATAGTTAATGGTAACACTGGTTATCTGAGAAATGCCATTTGTGACGACTTTACAGGGTTTTGCAGTCTCAACAGTTTATATGCAGTGATATTTTTTCTCTAGTTGCTCATTATTTTCAAGTAAAGGCGCCATTCTTATCATTGTGATTAAAACAGGACTGTATATCACCTGTTGTTCAGAACAGGTTATCCACCTGAAGTTTAGCATGTTTTTATGCCTGGATGGGAGATCATCTAGGAAAGCTAAGGCTGCTGCTGGAAGAAGTGTTGGTGAGGCCAGCAGGGGGCGCTCACCCGGAGGCCTGTGTCTGGATCCCAATGTGCCAGTGCACTGATAAATATGATGCCATCCTTCAGATGAGACCTAAAACCGAGGTTCTGACTCTCTGTGGTCATTAAAAATCCCTGGGTATCTTTTCAAAAAGAGAAGGGTTTATCCCGATGTTCTAGCTAAATGGCTCATCACGGTCTCATGTATTCTGGCCCCCCCCCCCCATCTGTAATTGGCCATCTCTGTCACCCCATCACTAATAGCTATTGTGTGGTGACTGTCCGGGTGTAATAATGGCTACCATCACGTCATCCAGGTGGGTTCTATGTGCTGGTTGAAGTGGTTCCTCACTGTCTATGTAATTAATTATTATTTTTTATTATTACTTTTGCCATTTCTATAAACCCATTTTCATTGTTTGTGTGCCAGAGTGATGCCTGTTGTTTATTGAGAAATGCAATCTTCATTTTATTTTTGGTGTAACACTTCGGTAAACTGTCCCTATTCTGTTGTCATGTTATTACTCTGACTACAATTCTAGTACTGTATACTACCTGTGCTTGTAATGGGTTTTTATTATTTACCCAAATAACAATAATATACATTTCAGGAACAAAGGCAAGGAAGATGATTCAGCCAAAACCTATATTAACAAAGCACAAGTTAACTTTTTTTGTTACAAAAGTTACAGTATTGAAAATAAAGATTTTACAACACAAATAAAATTCTGCACAACTGGCATTTATTCCTCACTGAAAGATGTCTGGAAAGTGAGATGTGCGTCAATTCTCAGTGCACTTTCACCTTGTTCGTTTGCATAGCATTAACACTACTTCTGAATTTCCTCCTGGGAACCAAACTGCTAAAATATTTGACTAAATAAATGAATTGAACAAGAATCATGAGTCAGTTGCAGTAAGGAAAAATAAAATCAGTTTTTCTGATTAGACCCCTTATGCGAGTGTGATTCAGGGAACTGGAGGAAGTCAGGAAAGGTCAGGCACAGAGTTCAAGCTGAGAGGAGTCAATTCTGACGTATTTGAGAGTTAACCCTGCAACATTAAACAAGCCCCTCGTATCGGTGGAAACCAAGTGAGGGATGTTAGAAACATAGGCTACAGAGAAAAGTGCCAGTCGTAGCCCATACAATGCCAGTACAGGACTATTTAATGATAGATACTCAAGTTCCTATAGATAAATGCATGGTTTAAATGCTGTAATCTATTCAGTTTTATATATTTTTTTAATAATACTACTGCCTTAGGGAGGTATCCTCTTTTTGGATGTTGTCAGTCGAGGTCCAAAAATAGTAATTTGAACAAAAACGTTATGGTTAGGAGTTCTGGATAGTGGTTGGAAGAATAAGATGGGAGAATACAAGTGGCTGAAACGAGGGTCCTGTGTAAAGAACTAAACCACTGGGCAATATTTACATTTACATCTTTGGCTGATGCATTTGAGATGCAATTGGTTCCATTTCTTTTATTTTTCCAATTGGTGCACAAACTGGCGAAGTGAGATGTTTATGGCCACTCACTGCCAGTAGTGGGCTTTGAACCCCTAACATCAGGGTCTGAAGTCCAAAGTCATAATCACTACACGTGACAAAAACTTCAGGCTGACCTTCAATAGTGTTCATTTTCTTTTTTATTCATTTCTAGAGATGTATATGTGTGTGTGTATGTATAATATTTTTTAACTGCAACAGGTTCAGCTAAAAAAAATCACATCTTTACATGTACAATCGAAAAATTTGAAGGTGTGCGGCTCATTCCTGAGTCTGAGGACCCTGAGGATAATGGCCGTGCTTTTTGCAGTTGCTTTATTCTGGGCATTTTGAGAAGGCCTGATTCTTGTCAGTGTAGTATACTGGACATATATTAATGAGCTGTATAAGGTCAAGAGGCGGAGAGAGGTTTGGGAGCATGCGCTGATAGCCCCTTGCTGCACCCACCACACAACAAACCACCTGGACTTGGACCCGAGAGCAGCAGGTGAGACACCTCAGCACCACACTGGAACAGCGCAAGGTTTTTCTTTTTTTTACAGTGGCTGGAGTGCCAGTCCTGCCATCAGCCCCCCTGACTTTTCCCTCTAAGTTGGGGGACCTGCTTACAGGGTTGGATGCAGATTAACGTCATACCAAGGACGATGCAATTGCATGTTAAGGGCCTTGCTTAAGGGCCCAACAAAGTAGAGTCACTTCTGGCATTTATGTGATTTGAACCGGCAACCTTCCGATTGTTGGCACAGATCTCTAGATTCAGAGTCACCACTCTGCCTGTAAGGTGAAGGAGGTGCACAATCATTCACAGCTATAAACAACATAAATAAGAATTTTTAAATTGCATCCAAAAATAACTGGAGTTAGGGTTAGGGAGAGAATTTCAAGCCAGAGTTGTAAAGTTGCTAATAAGGATTTCAGGTGCCTAGCATAGCAGTAGCATAGCAGTTGATAATTCTATGTTCATTTCACACAGCAATCTTTTCACTATCTATTTTAATAGAATCTTTTTCATTGTTTTCTTTTATATATATAATATATATAATATATTAACAGCTCACAAAACTGCTTTTTTTTTTTTTTTTGACAGCATCAACCTGTTAGTCCCTGGAGGTTCTCTAGCGGCTGTAGTTGGCCATGTTGGATGTGGCAAATCCTCACTAATTTCTGCCCTTCTTGGTGAAATGGAGAAGCTTGAAGGGAAAATAGCAATTAAGGTATACAACGACTGATTGTGTTCTTTTAAAAGGGGGAATGGCAACATTCTTCTCATTTAACTGTAATAATGTCAGAATGTCTATTCTTGGATTTCCTTTAGTCCTAATTTTAAAATGATGACCTGCCTCTGCTCGGTCTTCTAAAACTAAAATTGTTCAATTGGCTTTTACTTCTCTATATTATGCTGACACTTTTTAAGCGTCTTGTTCATTTATTGTCAATATGTTTTTTGTAATATTTGTTGCTGTGGTGTACTGAGCAGGTGATCTACCTCATGATGCATGGACCCCAGTTTGACTCTGGCCTGGGAAGCCAGAGCAAGGTCTAAAACTGAAATGAAAAAATGTTTTCATTTTTGTGAGGGTTTCCTGTTTCCTCAGATAGTCCAGAGACACACTATTCAGTCTGACAAGTTTACTTCCGTCTGGTGTGAATCACCGTGTTATCGTGAGTTGATTCTTTCATTCCACCCAGGATGCTGCTATAGGCTCAAACTGACAGTGCTGGGGAAGGCTGATTCCAAAAGTGGAATTTTCCACTTTTCTAAACCACATAAAATGTTTTTTGATAGCAAATTAAAATGTATAAAATAAAGATTTTTGTTATAATATTTGCAGACTGAGATTTTTCAGTTTTTTTTAATATTTCATAAAATATTGAGTTATGTATTTTTTTTTCTTTACTTGCCTGAAGAATATTGTTGTAACGATAGTAATGTTTATTTATTTATACAGCGTCTTTCCTATGCTGTTGGTGGTAGTCAGGTGTATCGTAGTTAACAATGCAAACAGCACCAGGACCCCTTTCACACACACGCCATGTCCTGATGCACTTGTGAAAACGACTCAATCAGGCCATCCATCGCAGTTTCCTTTTCCGCAATTTGGGAATTCAAGTTGAAAGATTTGTGCTTGCATGACATGACACAACACCAGGCTATCTGATAACATATTAAGTGTCAAGGTTGCATACTGTACCTAATTTGGTCAGCTTTATTTTAATTCTAATGGCATCTCTCAGTTATTTCTGTATCAGTTTTAGACCTTGCTACAGCATTTACCAAGTGAGTCATTACACACAATACTTTTGCAGCCTTTGAGCATATTTATGATCTCTTAATTAGTGATGTTTAAGAGAGATGCAAGATATTTTACTGTATGAGTAAGTGGCGGACCGCTGTCTCTTCTACTGAATAATAGATCATAACTTCATTATTTATTTTTGTTTAAAAAATTTGACAATGAACAATATGTTTTTATATTCTCTCTTTGTAAAAAAAAAAAAAAAAAAAAACACTAAAATGTATGATAATCTATTGCAGGACCAACATAATTATATGAATTTTCCCAGTGGATCTTTTAAGCCTAGCCTGTCAGTATGTCTTTGGACAATCCAAGGAAATAGTATTCCTAGCGAAAATCCGCACAAACAAGAAGAATATGAAAACTGCACAGATATGTCCTCCCATTTCAAAAGTGGGACTTTTAAACTGATGATGTCTGTTGCTGATGGGTTATGATGTTACAACAAAAAAATCAAAAACTGAGTGAAGTTAATAGGAAGTATAAGGCATAGAACAGTATTATATGCTATAATAGCATGGATTTCTCATTTTAACCTTTTTCTGTCTTTTCTCTTTTAGGGTTCTGTAGCCTATGTGCCCCAGCAGGCCTGGATCCAAAATGCCACTCTCCGAGACAACATTTTGTTTGGTCACCCTTATAATGAACAGAAATATCGTCGAGTTCTTGAGGCTTGTTCTCTGCTAACTGATTTAGAAGTTTTACCAGGCGGAGATCAGACAGAAATAGGAGAGAAGGTACAGTAAATGTACAAGGCCTTGTGCAGTGCAGGTTCAGTTTATTCATTTGTAAGCTGAAAATGTTATACACGATTCATTCTTAGTGTAGATTCATTTTTTAAAAGTCCTAATTTAAAACAACATTTTTCAGACTTATGAATCCAGTCTCAGGTCACAAAATCAAAAAGTATATCAAACACTTAAAAAAATGTAAAGCGTTTGACATTCTAGGCCAATCCCTGTCAGACTTTAAGCGACATGTTTGCTGGTTGAGTTTCTGCCTCTGACTACTTGTGTGACCCTGAACAAGTCACTTAACCTGTCCACTTGTAAATGGGGAAAAAAAATATGTGACGGGGTCCACAAAGCATACAATATTGAGGATCATATATGATAGGAAAGACACTGATAGCCAATCAAAACGATTGCTACCCTCAACAGAATAAACGATCTCGGCAGCGGCTCAGTTCACTGCTAAAACAGACTTCAGCATTGGATTAAATTAGATCAGTTAGGCCATATGGATATTTCAGGGTAGATTATTTAAGAATTTGGAGAACCTGTAGAGAAACTTCTGGAGAAACTTTTGCCAATCTGTAATTTTATGTTTCTTAACTAAAGTATTCTGTCAAGTACAGTAGTTGTACTGATAAGTGGAGTTGTTAGACAAATCATTTTAGTTGATTTTTCCTTTCTCTGAGTGGTGTTTTTGTTTTCCTTTAATACATCAGGGCATTAATTTGTCAGGTGGACAGAAACAGCGTGTTAGCATTGCCCGAGCCCTCTACAGTGAAGCTGATGTGTTCTTGCTAGATGACCCTCTCTCAGCTGTAGATGCACATGTTGCAAAGCACATATTTGACAAAGTCATCGGACCAGAGGGAGAACTGAAAGGAAAAGTGAGTATTATGTTTCTTACAAAACCCTGGTCTGGAGTGTCCGCTATATATTTTTTCATTTTTATTTTATAAAGTTCAAGTTGCGTGGCTTTGTTTCAGAATTTTTTTTTTACGTCTGGGAAGATACGCTGTCCAGTTTGTAGCATCGCACACAGGGACTGGTCCTATGTCACTGGTCCTACGTTCTCTCTGTGTGTAGGGTTAGCTGTGTAAGTGAAAGAGTGCACTTGTCCTCGTAGTTCTGAACTCCTCTTTACATTATCCACGGCTGACTAGTTAATATAAGACAGAAATTACGTAGTCCGGCTTGATGTTATGTTGTATTGCCAGTATCAGCATACTAAAGAAATTTGGTTGTGTCTCCTTATATTCGTTTACACAGACTAGAATACTGGTGACGCATGGAATCAGTTTCTTGCCTCAAGTTGACAACATTGTTGTGATGGTTGAAGGACAAGTGTCTGAAATGGGGTCTTACCAGGACCTATTGAGACAGAATGGTGCCTTTGCAGAATTCTTGAGGAATTATGCCCTTGAAGATATAACTGAAGAAGAAGAAGAAGCAATGCGTATGTATTTTTTTTCTTCATTATGTTTTAAATTAAAATGAAATTTTCACTAGAATTTCAAGTTAATTTCATATTTAGGTTGCAGTTGTCTTAATTCTTAGTGTATAGGGCAATATCAAATCTGTTGTATCTGTGACACATTTCCCCCATTTGACACAAACGTGTGTGTGTGTGTGTGACATACAGTGTTTCCAATACCTTTGAAATGAATGTACAGTCTGCCTAGTAATTGCAGTCACTTGCCCGATTATTACACCCCTTCACCCAGTCTAGTCTTGAAGCAAACGGAATGAATTTGTCAAATTGATATGAATTTTGAAAGTGTTCCATTTCCTAGCCTGGCAGCATTAGGCAAAGGCAGAAATAAGTTATAGATGGGGTGTCCACTGGCACACAAACACCTAACTCACACTCTGTAAGGGCCGTTGGCCTAACACACATGACTTTGAAGTTTGGGATGAAAACCCAAGCACCTAAAATGAAACCCAACAGTCAGTAGAGAATGTGCAGCTGAACATGGGATTCAAACCTAGGACTGTGGACTCCTGAGGCAGAAGCACTAACCACTTGACCACCTGAACCTGACAATTTAAATGTGAAGCAGTTGAGCCTTGTATACAAAATAGCCAATTCTGACTGTTAAATGAGTCCATTACTTCTGAATCAAAATGTTCCGATTCACAGTCCCAAGGTGCCAGGGCCTGTGCGGTGTCATGGGTAAGGCAGGAACAGCCCTGAATGTGATGTCGGTCCTAGAGTGCACTGTTACTTACTGGGCCAATGGGAGTTGCCATAGGGATGTAGAGGGTTTAGGGAAAGGAAAAAAGGAAGAGTGTGAGAAGCAATAGTAAGTAGGTAGGTAGGTAGAAAGAAGTGTGAGATTCAGACCCAGACTGATACTGGAGTTGTGATGTATCAGTGCTGGACTACCCTTCTGTCTTTGTTCGGACTGCTGGGTGAGGAGTAATATTATTAAAGGTCTTCTTTTGTTTTCTTCATTTATATTCAACTCAATATAACTGTTCCTATAATAAATATTCAATAAAACATGAAATGGGCTTACATACAGTGTATATTATAGTTAATATGCTTCTGAAATGTTCATTATTTTGATTTTTACATATTCTGTACCATTTATTGCATGTAAGAACATTGTACAAACTGCCCTGCTCCTCTTCTTACATAATGCATTTATTTTTGATGGCTAAAGTTGCAGTTTTTGTTGTTTTCTTGTAATGTATGTTGGCTTGTGAATGTTTTCTTGTTAAAAACACCCCAATTCTTCTTATGTTGAAATGAATGTTTCTCAGACTCCATTCTAATAAACAAAGTAACCTTCAGTTACAATGGTGCTTTAGTTGCAGACATTGAGGAAGAAGACTCATTTCCTGAAGATGCGTTGAGCAATCATATTGATATAGTTGATAATGAACCAGTAGTCAATGAGGCACGCAAGCAGTTTATAAGGTATGGACTTCCAATTTCTGATATGTGTTGGAATATCGAGTAGATCCTGAATAAATTAAATACTTGTTAATTGATAATTCCTGATAATTCTGTCATTTGCACTACTACTCTACTACTATGTTGTTTCTTTTGACGGTAAAAAAAGTACATTAGAAAATATGAATTTCTCAGAATAACATGGAGAATATTAAGGCTGAACATGTCCTAGAGTTGCCTTTACCAGTGGGACATCTGGAAAAAGAGCTGCGATGTGTCATATAGTTGCATTAATATGTTGTATTGAACAGTTATATCTATCAATATAGATAGGGCAGGATCAGGGGCAGTTGGAGCCTACACCAGCAAGCAGTGGATGCAAGGCAGGAACAACACTTGGACAGGCACATACATGCATACATAATATAAATATGCTAGGAGGAGTCGATCTAAAGTTACAGAATGGGATTTATTAGAAAATGGAATAAACCTTAACAAAACTGATGCTGTCATTTCTCAGTGTCGTCCACACCCTTCTCAATGCACTTGCACCACCTGCCAGGAAGTGCCTGGTATCCAGCAGAATAAAAGGTTTGGTCTTGTCCTCACCACCACTCGTGCACCTGAGTTACTGTTGAAAACTCCATGCCGAGGGGTACTACGGTCACTAGTGCAAGTGACTCTGACTTGCTGGAGACCAATGTGAAGCCTGCTATTCGATCCAATCGGTGGAGACTTCTGTCTCAAGGAGTCCTTTTGCTGCAAGACAATGCCCACCCACACACTGCTAAGAACACCAAGGCTTGTCTGGAGAAACTGAAGTTTGAGGTATCGCCACATCCTCATTAATCGCCAGATTTAGCACCGTGTGATTTCCACCTTTTTGGACCGCTAAAAAAACATATAGACATAAGACAAATGACGACGTGAAGAAAGCAGTGCACAAGTGGTTGTGAGGACAAGACAAAAACTTTTATTCTGCTGGAATCTGGGCACTGCCAGGCGGGTGGTGCAAGTGTATTGAGAAGGCTGGAGAATACATTGAGAACTGACATTATCAGTTTTGTTAAGGTTCATTCCATTTTCTAATAAATCACATTTTCTAACTTTAGCTTGATGCCACCCTGGCATATGTGTGTGTGTGACCGATGGAACTCCAGTATGCTTCTATGTCCTGGAACAGATTGCCCTAAAGAAAGCTATGTATCCAAAACAGGGTTAAATATAGCAGAAACAAAAAGTACTGAACCGTTAATGTTCTGGTAGTAATAGAGTCCTCGCCTACTTGGTACATCTGGCCGTATTCCTTACCTGCCAGTGGTGCTGTGGTAGCTTTAAACACCAGCCTGGAACTGTCTCCAGGACAATCCCTGAAACTACTGGCTGCTCAGAGGATGTCATTTCTCCAGAGCTCCCTCTGGTGGCACCATGTTTCTTTGACTGGTCTTCCTGTTTTTATCTTTAAGGGACCAACCATCTGATTTAATGAAGCCTACAGGACTACTGTAGGGGAGTCACTTACAGCTTCATGCCTTCCAGTTAGCCACTACAGAAAAATACTTCCGTAAAATGTTGACAATATTATAGACAATATTCTATTTGCAGGCTAATACATTAATGTAATCCAAGGTTCTTTTTGTAGTGATGTATTCCAGAGGACAGGCAAATCACATAAAGTAAAAGTTTTACATTGTTTGGGGAAAAAAGGATGTTGGTTTGCCTTTCTTGTTATTTTGAAAATCACTGACCAGTTAACACAAAAAAAAAAATCAAAAATCCGAATGTACAGCTAAGTTAATAAATAAAATATGTAATTTAAAGTTGCATTATTTATTTCCTATCAATTTAATATTTCTTTTTAGAACTTTAAGAGACTTAATTTCTCAAAATATTAATTAAAGTCTTTTAAGATTATGTTTGCATTTTAACTTTAACATTTTCATTGTACTTTAAACTTTCCTCAGGCAAATCAGTGTGATCTCTTCAGACACCGAGAATCCAAAAAAAATGTCCGTCAGAGTAAGGAGATACAGTGAAAGACGGCATGATCCCCCAGCAGAAAGTAAAGCACCCGAGGTTAAGAAACTTATTCAGGCTGAAGTGGCAGAGACGGGCAGGGTAAGCAAAGCAGAGATATCATTATCAGGCACCGAAACAACTGAAACATGATTGTTCATCTCTAAAAATACTGTAGTCTCTTTAGGCAGACTGTACTGTATGTTAGTTCAGCACTTGTACTCCGATGTAACAAGGTACTGGAACTTTCCTAAAATTCATTTCCTTTTAGGAGTAGGTAATCAGTAGTAAAACATCTTCAGTCTATGAGAAGATTAACTTACTTCTTCAGATCTGAGGAGTATAAGCCAATAAAGAAATTGACATTTAATGACAAGTAATTCAGTTTTGTTTCCGAACAGTGTTTTATTACAATTTTCACAATACGTGATTAGCAATTTAAGCCCTGAAGAGCGAGCTATAGCTTACTTATAGCATAGTTACTGTTTTTTTTAAATATAAGATGTCCTTTTCAGAATAAATTAAAAAAAAAAAAAAAGTTTTATAGCTAATAAATTTAGGAAAACATTTAACTGTTACCCAAAGAGCAAAAGAATATAACAATTTGCTAGAAAAATTAGTCTGTGTCCTGAAATTTTCAATAATACACTTCTACTTCTGTTTCCTTTTCACAGACCTGGATGAACTTTTAGGTAAATACATTAAAAAGTCACTAAAGCTAAAATAGCAAAGCAGATAAATCTTTAATTAAACGATTTATATAAGAATGTGTTCTTTTGGTCATTAGACTTGGATAAAAAAGGAAAATAAAATTACTGTATATACTCGTGTATAAGTCGGCTCTTGAAACCCGAAAAATCGATCATAAAATCAGACCCCGACTTTTACACCCGTTCAAAAATGCGACCCTTAAATTTTTCTATTTATTTTATTTTTTATTTTTTTACATCTTCTTGCTTCCTCCAATCTCGCACCAGTGTCTCAGACACATTGAATTTTGTGGCAGCAGCACAGTTACTAATTTCTTTTGCCACTTCAACGACGTTTAAATTTCAAACCAACTTCATATTTTCCTCTGATTGAACGCTCCATCGTAGATAAGGGAGGCTCTTACGATAAAGGTGTATGAGGAGGTGAGATACAAAAAACAGTGCAAACATTGCTTCGGAATAGTTTGGGTATTACCGTGTGGTCACATAGGCACAATACATATAAAAAAAAAAAGGCCATGTGCTCCGTGGTGACTCTCTTAAGTGAGCGTTAGCATATCGTAATCTCTTGGACCAATAGCGTGAGTTTTCTGCATTTGACTTATACGACTGACATTATAAAATACCGGAAATTATATGGTAAAATTGTGGCTGACTTATCCGTGGGAGAACTTAGACACGAGTATATACAGTAGATATCTTACTTATTATTTAAGAATAATGAAACGTGTACCTTTGATTAAAAAGACTGAAAACAGGACAACATTCACATTACCACTTTCCCTTTGTGCTGATATATCTAAACCTACAGCTTCCTATAGGGTGGTCCAGATCTAATTATGCAGTTTTCATTACACTATAACTTATGAAGTTTATTACATAGAAAATCACCCGAAAAATCCTGGACCATCGAGAAGTGTGTGAACTGACGACATGAAGAATCATCTTTGCGCCGAACTGGAATCGTCCCCGCATAAATCAGAGTCATCCAGATGATCTGGATCTGCATAATTAGATCTGGACCACCCTGTACATCAATCTGTCTTATATGTGTTAAATACTGTTTGACATGTGCAAACTAGATGTGCCTTATTTGCTAGATATTCTAAATAGGTGACACAGTCCACTTTGTTTAAAGGATTGACTGCTTTTTCAGGAAGGCAGCTAACACTGCAGGCTGGGAAGTGTTTTCATTTTTACTCCATTTCTCAATTTGTGATAAAATTACTGAACTGTCTTGTTAGTTGACTTTCAGATACAGTATTAAGAATCTTAAGATGAAAGCCCGTAATGGCTGACCTGCAGAAATGTCGGTAGCTCTGTAGTGTATCGTAATTATAACTTTCAGCCGATACTTTCATTCACAATTGCATGCAGCTTGTTTGCCAGATCTGATCACTACACCACTTTCTGCTTCACACATACCTACTCCTGATACTGAGCTTCAATCACTTGCCTTAAGTAAACCTGCACATTTAAAGCGTACTTCTACTGACTTTCTTCTCCCCAGCAAGCTTTCTGCTGTACACTTTGTCCTGGTACAACGCTGACAGCTTTCTGTGTTTAGAGATCAAGAATGGCTTTTGATTTGAAGCCTCTGAGGCCTCATTATTACAATTAAGATGATCTTCCCATGACTTTCTCTTAAACAACAACTTTAACCAGATGATAAAGTAAAGTTAATTAAAAACACGGTCATCATCAGCCAGAGAATAAGATTTTACTTAAGACTTTTTATTTAAGTAAAGTTATACTGTTGCTTAAACTGCTAGACACGTATATTCAGTGGTATAAAATCTTCTTCTTTTTTTTTTTTTTTGTAGTCTTTTAAACTGCAGGCTTTCTACAGTCCATTGAGAACCCACTGTTTTAAGAGCCACTCTTGAGCAACCTAATGGTTGAAATAGCCTGCCAGCGTTACAGGGGGCTGATACCAGCACAAATTCTCTTTGAGAACATGGAACATTTTCCAAAAACACTTCCTCTTAAAAGGAAATATGATACTGGTCTTAAACACGTTATTGGTTTATCTCAAAGTTTGCGTAAAAGCAGACAAAGTGTGGCATTCCAGACACTCTGACACTGAATCTACTGTTCTATTTGGAAAGAATTACCCTGACATGGCCTACAACACACCATTTTAATGAAATTGTCGTTCATTGGCTAATAGTATTCTGTACCTTTCTGAAAGTGTTTAGTACTTGGTGAACATGTTTGACACTTTTACATTTATTTTGCTGAAAACATATCTTTTCTTTTCAGGTGAAGCTAAAAGTATTCTTGGACTATATAAAAGCTGTAGGACCGTTTCTCTCCATCTTTATTTGTTTTCTTTACTGCTGCCAGAATGCAGCAGCTATAGGAGCAAATATTTGGCTCAGTGAGTGGACAAATGACATTATCATTAATGGCACCCAACAAGACAGAAAACAGAGGGTTGGGGTGTACGCAGCGCTAGGGATTACTCAAGGTAAGTCTTTGTTTTGAACAAAATGTAATTTATAAATCATCTAAGGGCAGCAGCTGTCTTATATTCACATTTTATTTTTCCTCTTTGATTGAGTTTAATAGTCCCATACTTCAGTGATGTAGCAAGTACTACTTCTTCAACACAGCACTCTTAGATGAAGATTTGAGTCCTGCTAGGTTACCATCTGTGTTTACTTGTCATTATTGCTCGTAACTGATTACCCTCTTGAGCTTCTGGTTTCCTTTAATAGTCCAAAGATGTCCCGAGTGGTTGATTGGCAAATCTAAATTGGCTTGTTGTGCACAAGTGTAAATGTGTCCTGTGATCAAAAGCTCCCCATCCAGATCTGTTCTAACTTTGCCTGTGATGCTGACTGCATAGTCTTTAGCTGCTTATGACTTAATTCTTTGTGTTTTCAGAAAATAAATGCAGGAATGAGTGTATAATCATGCAAATCCATCCATCCATCCATCCATCCACCTTTTTCAGTACTTGGCTATGAAGAGCTGGGGCCTATTTCAGCTGTACTGGGAACCAAGCAGGAATCAACCCAGTTCAGAATACCAGTCCACCCAAACTCACCCATTAAGGTCAAGTTTAGAGACGTCTGGTAACCTAGCTTACGTGTTTGGTGTTTGTGTGGAGACCAGAATACATAGACTTCTCACCTGAATGTGGGGAGTCGACAACAATGAGTCTGAAAATTGACCCCCAGTGCGAGGGGTTGTGAAGTCGAAGCGCTAACCACTGCACCACGTGATGATTATGTGCATATGTATATGTGTTTGCATGTCCAGTATATATTGAAAAAATTCTATACCTGGGGATCTTACAGCAGACCTTCAACTCAGAAAAACTGTCAAGGTGGCCACAAGGTAGGTAAAGTACAAAAGTTTACAATATAAAAACCCACCCAGTTAAGAATTGAGCCTGCCTCGATCTGCTTAATACAACAGAGTCCTTCTCCCTCCAGGCCTTGCCCTGGCTGGTCCTCGCTCTTCTTCTCCCATAAACTGCTCTGCCCACTATTCCTCTGAACTTGTGAGCCTTTGGGACTCCAATTGCCTTTTAAGTTGACCTCTGGGAATGCTTACGGAGTTTCTTCTTGATCCTACTATGAAAGGGGTTGGCCTGATCAACATAGGCTGCTCTCAATTACTGTTATCTGTCGGATTGGGTGACGCACCACACATGTCCTGCATCCCCAATATTCTACTCATACTATCTTATACCTGCCTAGTTACTCCTGGGATTCTCGTCAACGTGTTGGTCTTTGGCATTTCTGTCTGGTGAGGTTAATGTTGGCCTTCCCTCTAGCTTACCACCTGATATGTTACAATTCAGGCCCTGACTGTACTTACTACAGCTAGATAAATGAAGGTAAGTAGATAGTAATAATAATAGATGTGTTTTTACACTATGGTTATATCTTTATAACTATTTGTATCTCTAAACACGACTGATCTTTGTTATTTTTTACGATTTATTGGAGGAAATAAAGCTTCTGCATGTTCATCGTATCATTGAAAGTTTCTTTTTAAGCTGTCCCACGGAATCAATTTGGTTTGCTGAAAGAGTAGGAAGGCTAATGTGCAGATAAAGCTTGTTTGAAATATACTTGGATATATGCAGGATATGTTTTGGTTTACACAAGTTCAGTTAGCCTAATTACAAATGTGGAAAAATAAAGAAAAATGAAAAGATACATAGATATATAAAGATAATTCCAGGATATTTGCTTCAGTAAAGCATTCTTGCCAACAGTCGGTTCAGACCTGCAGAGAGATATATTATGAAAATACAAATTCATGCCGAGAATCCTGACCACAGTATTTCACACGGATTCCACTTACGTTATGAAAATAAATTCTGCACTGTAGGCATTTGAGGTCTTCCTACATCCATTCATTGCTGCGATTGCTCAATTGAAATTGGCATAACTCAAAGTCGTGGAGTGACAGGTAGGAGTCTGGTGCAGAGTTGGCTGTTTTTCTGTTTTCTAATGAAAGTTCCTAAAGTCTTTGCCCTTTTATGATTATGATCGCTGGAATATAAAATGTTAGTTATTTTTGTTTTTATTATGTACTGCAGACAGTAACGTCGATGCCTCGCTTTTCTTGGATCAAATTTCAGTTCCTGACTGTGATGTGCATTGTAGGATTTAGTTGATGTTACTCTTTATCTTTGTCATAATACCGATCTCACTTGCATTTTCTTGATTTGTTTTCTTAGACATAACAGTAGCTAGCAGCCATTTTACGACTGATTCCTCTCAAAACTTGCATGTGATAAATGAATTTTGACCCTTTTAGCCCTGGATTTTCTGTTTTTATGGGGAAAATTATTTTGTCAGATACTCTACCTTTGGGGTGTCTAGGAAGCTCAAAAATGAAAAAAAAAAACAAAAAAATGATCACTATTATTATTATTATTATACAATAGGTGCCAAATACTTCAATACTACTTGTTTGACTTCCGCGTTTTGCGGACTGTATGCCCGTCACTCCACTTTGCGCTAATAGCAGCACTCCCGGTTCCAACAGCTGCAAACGTACCTGTGCTTTACAAAAACGGCTGCATATATATATGTACAGTATGTACTAGTAATAGGATGTCAGGGCTGAAAGGGTTAAATATGGCTAAGGTGGACTCTTGTTCATTTTTAGCAGGCACTTTTAGGGAGAACAAAGAATTGACCAGAGGTTCACATTGGGGCAGCCCATCTTTTGCCACAGACATTTGTCTTAGAGACGGTGTTTCTGTCTGGTGGTGATTATCTTCTATGTGTTTCTTAGTGCCCCCCTACAGTGGACTGGTATCCTCCCCAAAGTTCATATCTTCCTTGTACTCCTAGAGTTTATGTTATGAAAAAGGGCAAATTCAAGAGATGGATGGATGGGATGATGGATTTTTGGGGTTTGTGTTGGGAACATAAAATAAAAGTTTTGAATTGAGAAACTGAAAGACAAAAAAGTGTAAGGAATCTTTCAGGCCTTAATATCTGCTTACATTGAAAAAATTGAGAAAAACCAAAAGTCTTGCAATAATTGGGTAAAAAAGCCATTATATTATTTGTATTATATTAATGTGTTGCTGCACTATAAACTGTACAATTGCTGGCAATTTTAAGTTATTTTCACTTTAGCAGAGTTAACCAGGATACAGATGTTCATTAAGTTAACAGCGTAATTAACCTAAAGTGGCAGCAGCACAGTACATCACATACTGAAAACTTTATTTTTATGCATTTAAAGTTGTTAATAACATATTGCTGACATTTAAAATAATGATAGACGCTCCACACAGCATTGGTGTTGACAAATTATACCAAGAAAGGGCATTTTTTTATGTTTTTGGTGTTGTAACTGTTCATGTCTTTAGAATGCATCAAATTTGAGGTATTTGAGAACTATCTTTCTGATTTAATCGTGACCTGTGTGTGGAGCAGATCACTTGAGGGCACAGAGACTTTATAAGAGACCAAACAGTATTTGTGTGATTGATTTCTTTATTTACTTATGTATTTATTTTTTCCCTCAATTTAAAGAGGTGGGGTGTTGGTACAGTGGCTAATGCCGCTGCTTCACAGATCCAGCTTGTCAGGTTTGAAGCCATGCCTAGTCATTGTCTGTGTGAGTTTGCACATTCTGTCTGTCTATGTGTGTCTGGTTTTTTGAGTTTATTGGGGATCAGAAAAGATGAGGGTTGATCTTATTTTACCAAAGTCTATACAAATTCTGATTCCGACAGTGGTGATTCCTTTTTTGTCTATCATCTTGGAGAATAAATGATGTATGGTGTCGGCTGGATCTCTTTTCTTCCACAAGCAGTGGTTTTCTCAGAAGTGACCAAGCTTTAAAAAGTCCTTAGTGTAATGAGGGTTTAACTGTAATACTGCAGACAGCCTTAGTCATAAATGAAATTTGCAGCGGGAGATGTTGTAACCACTGAAGGACAGATAATGTCGAGATCGGGCTGATGTGTGATTTGCAGGATGAGTTGGCCTGAACCAGTAGAAGAAGGCGAATGAGACGAGATTAAAGGAGGGTTTTACTATAACTTATCCAAAGCACTTTTATTTTTTTCTTTTCATTTTTTTTTTTTTTAATAATGTATATGTATTGTTGTTTACAGTCATGACAGCTTTCTTCTGAGTTCTTTAGCATAGTTGGAGTCCTTAGAGTTGCTAAACAGCAGGTGATTTGGGTAAAGTGGAGGTTCTTTTTACACTTTGCAAACATTTCTCATTTTTCTGTTTGTTTTGTTTCTTTTAATGCAGGCGTCCTGGTAATGATTTCTTCTTTTACTCTGGCAATGGGAGGTATAGGGGCTGCCAGAGCCCTGCACTCCGCTCTGCTGGACAATAAGTTTCACACACCACAGTCATTTTTTGACACCACCCCGATAGGACGCATTATCAATCGCTTCTCCAAGGATATTTACGTGATTGACGAAGTCATTCCACCTACTATCCTCATGTTCCTGGGAACCTTCTTTACGTCTTGTTCCACAATGATTGTAATAATTTCCAGCACCCCTCTATTTGCAGTGGTGATCTTGCCACTGGCAGTAGTATACTTCTTGGCTCAGGTACCAGCAGATTTATTAATACCTGCTATTAACAGCTTCACTCACTTACAGGTGCTCTATTATAATACGGAATTTCAGATCCAAACGGCTAACGCCAAGGTTGATGATGCACACTAAGAAAGTCGGAGGAGAAAAATTAGATTTTTATTTTAAGTACACGTTGGGTACACTTTGTGTTCATGAGGGAGACCGGAGGTCACAAGTCATCTCGTATGTGTCTCTGTAGTCAACAGAAATTCAATGACAAGGTTTACTCGGGGAAGAAGTGCAGCATTGAATGACTAGCTAGACGTGCAGTAGATGCTTTTGAATTTGCTCTGAAGTGGTGTGGGTTACAGGTTGACGAGTGTTTTGATGCCGTTATCTGCCCTTAGCCTTAATTATAATATAAATGTAACACATTTTGCTTGGGCACTTAATTGAAGTCTGAGAACAGATTACAGACTCATCAAATTACAAGTGAAGCCTAACATGTTTTCACATGAAGCTGTGTTGTTTCATATTTAGTACTTTACAATCCCCCTACTCTAATCTGAAGAGAGTTTGAGGCTAACAATTGTAATTAAGACGTTATGTCTGAAATGTGTTCTAAGCCGTATTGATTCCTAGGTCTTTTCACTCCGTTTTGTTCTTTTTAAACTTTAAATTGCCAATCAGAGCGTGTTTTAATTTGTTACGCCGCCATTTATCAGTATAGCTGTACCAATATCACAGCATATATAACTTCACCAAGGGTGGAAGTAATATATAGTGCACTAAGTAATTAAATACATATACATTGAAGTAGTGTGACTTAAAAACTAGACTTTGTTAAGCATGGGCTCTACTATAGCTGTTGTTTTGATGTTTTATTAAGGTGTGGACTGAAACAATCCAAGTGTTACAATAGAGCATCTTTATGTGAGTTAAATGGGCTTAGGGATTTTCCTTTATTCACCTGTAAATATAAATGGGTTTTCCAGCCTCTTAATTGGTGCACATTGTATTCTCCCATCTGTTTTTATGCTTTTGCTTCACTCCTGTGCTTATTTTATTTTTGATTTTTTGATTTTTTTATTTCCATGAATGCTTTCTTCATAGTTTGGGACAGTGATTGCACTCCATGAAAACAAAAACTGCATTCAAAATAATAATTGCACATGATCCATGAGCCATTTAACCCAGTGTCACAATATTGTCAGAGCAGTAACTTTAGCGTTAAATTCACGCTGACGCTGTCATTAACTGCTCCATTATTAAACTCTAATGTCTCCTATTGAAGCCAGTCTAGATGGAGGAGTTTTCTTCAAAGGTTCCTCCTTCTAGACTTTCATGTGCGACGTCTAAATTCTTTAGTAGCAGCAGCCTTTCAGTTTCTCGTCATGATGCTCTCTTCTGTGCTAAGCAAACCTCGTGCTTCTGGCCGTTCTGACAGCTTTTCTAATTGCTACTGGATAAAAAAGTCTTTTGGCAGGAAACTTTTTTGCAGGCATTTGAAAACCGTGATGATTGCAAAACTTTTGCTTCCACACCTTTGTGACATTAGAGGAGTGCAGCTAGCTGGAGAGCCGCGCTCGCACTTCTAACACCACGCTTTCAAAGCTGCAAAAAAGTCCCAGCTGTAACTTGGTGGGTGTTACCTCCTGTGGGATTTGGGGTCCGTTTCACCCTATAGTATGATGAAGTAGTTTTACATCAAATATGGTGGTAGTCTGTGGATGGCTCAAAGAGAAAACATTGAATTTTAGGGAGATCATTTTGGTTTTTTCCTCCCAGAGACTTTAATAACCTATTGGATTATTGCGCCTCGTGAGTGATGTAAGGATTACTTTAACCCATACACTGCAGGAAGAACAGGATTAATGTGCGGTTCAGTTTTGGCTAATTTATTTTATAATTAGACATGTTGTTGTATTATTATTATTTGCCTAATACCTTTATCCAAGGCAGCTTACGACAGTTGAGGTATGATTGATTCCACTGGGAGCTCAGGCAGGTGAAGTGACTTGCTCAGGGTCACACGTTGTCTGTCAGCAGCAGGATTTGAACCCACAACCTCAGACTTGTACAAACAGTGATCCTCTTATTGGTGGAATTAAGATGAAGCAAAATAACATTTAAATGGTGCTACTTGATATAGAAGCCACAAATATGTTGTGATTTACTCTGTTTGAATGTTTTATGTTCTCAGACCCAAGTATGAAGGTGGAAGATGCATCTGAGCTTCATCACACAATGCTGTTACTGCTCTTGAATCTGCTAAGCATTACTTGACAGTGACTTTGTATTTTATTTATTCTTTCTTTGGATTCAGTTGAAATTGCAGTGTGCTTGTTTGGTTTCTCCTCTGTTCTGATACATTAAAAAAAAAACCAAAACACCCTTGTATACTGAGATGAATTACAGATATTGTAGATGAGCTCTGTACGTCCGTCTTATTTAAGTACAAGTCACCCAGGCCGCTCTTCTTTAACTCCTATGACTTTTTCTCAAACTCTTATTAAAAGCTGCTTCCTGGTTTCCTTTTGAAAATCATTCCACCAGAATTTCCACTAAGTCTCCATTGATAAGGAGCCTGGTGTGCATTGGAATATCAAGAAAAAGCAAAAGTTCAAATCATTCAGTATGGATTTGAAAGGAACAAACACGTGAAGCAAAGGCAGAGAATGCCACCTCTTATCTATTAGTGTACCTGTAGTTTAACATTTATAGATTCAAATGGCTATTGGAATTAACTAACTTCAAGTTAAGTATATTAGTATAAAATTCCTGTTTTGGATGCAGTTCCACCCATCCATTATCCAACCCGCTATATCCCAACTACAGGGTCACGGGTGGTCTGCTGGAACCAATCCCAGCCAACACAGGCGCAAGGCAGGAAACAAACCCCGGGCAGGGCGCCAGCCCACCACATTGCATGCAGTTATTTTGCATAAAAGTTCACAAGTTAATTGTGGTGTTCAACACAGTCAGACGCAGTGCTGTGTTGACCTCAGGAGGACGTGTGATGTTACAGCGGCCTACACAGTCTAAACCGGAAGATGGGTAGAAAAAAGCCCATCATCTAATTAAAGAGACGTATTCAGAAGGGGAAAACCCCATCTAGCTCGAAGATACGTGGTAGGGTCTAACGGCCCCTGCAACACTGTGATGGAGTTGGAAGTTGTCTGTGGTGGCCGCCACCTGTGACTCTCTGCTCTTTCTTCAAAGTGCACTGTTGGCTTGTGCAGTTGAGATCTGCACTTTCTTGGTGTAAATAATTGCATTTATTGTTGCATACACAATCACTAGCCTCTAGCCATTGAAGACCTAGCTGTTAAATTAGAATAAACTGTTGACCTGTGCACTCGTCCTGCACACTCCACAGACACTAATAATTCTATTAAAATGTCTATTTAATTGAATTTAAGTCCAGGAAATGCAACTTTTCTCTTTACTAGGGGGCTTTGCCCCCTGCTCGCTTCGTTCACCAACCCCTGGGCAGGCACTACGTGTTAGCCACTTCCGCGGCTCTGCCGCTCGCGTATGGGAAGTGGATGTAGAATTTAAACAGATTGTTATTTTCATGGGAATTGTTACATATGAATAATAGGACTAACTATTTTAAATTACAGTGAGTAATTAACCATAGTAAAATAATAAATTGAAAGAAAATGATGTTTCATATTACGTTAGAGGTATCCGTTGCGTTATACGTTTTCATTCTGTTTGGCTTTGAAATTAACACGCAAATACTTTTTAAACTTACACTTTTACTGTAAAACAATATTTGGAATTAACTTTTCGTCAATATCTTATTGAATTTTGATTCCGTGTTTGGAGTTACATTGTGACAACGCAACGTATAACTGCCCATGAGTGAATTTTGCTTCTTTCTCTCTAATAAATAAACCGACTTTTTACAATGTTTGCCCCTGTGATTTGTTAATTGTCATAGCAAACGTTTTAATACGAATGGCATATCAAGATCTCCTTTGGTGTCTCATGTTAGGTGTACTACATTACCTTTCTTGTCGCCTGTTCAGCCAATTTTGAATACAACTAATCTTGTCCTACTGCATAACCCATCACTCGGACATAAATTACGCAATAGCATTACGATACATCTGGACGGTGTTAACGGTTGTAGATACTGTTCATGATATCGTAAGTTGATGTTTCATCTTCCGCACAATCACCACCGTTTCAGCAGAGTCTATTGATACACATTTAACCAATTTGCCGTGTAACTGATTGATTTTTCGCGTTAATTCGTTTGACTTCTTGCTGCTAGGATTGCCCGTGTATTCATTTCTTCTGTTGATAACCCTTTGAGATGAAATTCTTCAATAAGATTTGGACATAATACGTCTTCTTTTATTGGGAACTTAAAGTGAGGAAAAGGTAAAAATTTATAAGAGCTGAGAGCACAGGAACTGTGTACGTCTGACAAAAGCATTCACACCAATGACAGGTGAGAGGACCGCGGGTGTGGGCTGAGAGGAGGACGGGACTTAAAAAAAAATCTCTTGGCAATAGTCTTGTCTCGTCTCAAGAGTTTCTTTCTTAATAGAGAGATATTAACATGTAATCCTGTTTAGGACCATCAGATGTTACCGGCACCTGAGTTTGACTCCTGATCAGGTCAATTTCTGTGTGCACCATGCATGTTCTCCATGTGCTTTTCCGTGGATCCTGGCACATCCCAAAGTCATTTATTGTAGGCTAACTGGGAATTGATGCATCATCAAGGCTTGGTTCTCGTCTTGTGGATAAGCTGAGGTGCCCCACAACCCCTTAATAAATAGGTACATTCAGACATGGCACTAATTAGGGCTCTGTGGAAGTACTAAACAATATATATTTTTTATGTTAATGTATATTTTTATTATCTTCACCACATTTAATCCAGAAATAGTTTTGGTAACCTGATGTCCTAGAACATTGGCTTTGATTGAAAGTGTTGACATTTTAGGTTTGCAGTAGACAGTCTGAAGCCTGTGTGCATATTCATGTTTCCAATGATTTCATATTTTTCCATTAAGGAAAGAATTAGAAAATGGATATAGTTGTGAATATTTACCAGTTAGCATTAATGCCTTAAATGAAAAGATACCTCCTGAAAAATGGGCACACTTTTTAGTCTTTTCTGTCATTGGCCTGTTTTATGTGCCAGTTATTGGGTTGTCTTATTGTTTAATGTAAAGCTATCGAGACCTTTTTTGATGGCGTTCAGAGAGTCCACTTCGGTTTCTGCACATTACAAGCAGTACATTTTTGGCACATTTTGTGAAGTTCACTGTAAGCACGCTGATTAAGTGACAGCAGGTGCTAGTGGCAGGTAAGCTCTATTTGGATATTTGTGTTGAGCCTTTTTTTCTTTTTCTTCTTGGGGTTGTTATTTTACATTATTTTCAGCCTGGACCAACACAGGGTCATATGGAAGAAAGAAGCAGAAGATAACTAATGTCTCCTTTTTTTCCTGCATGCCTCCTTAATGTGTACTTCTTTCCTTTGAATGCTTGTTTATCACCCCCATAATAATGTGTCAGTGTTCATGTTACAGCTGTGGTTGTTCTTGTTGTGCTGCCTCACAGGTCTGCTTATCTTGGCCACCTGCTTTCTAAGTCGAGCCTATTGTATGCTGCAAGCTGCGGGGATGATCCACCAGCAAATGCTCCACCGTATCCTGAGGTCCCCTCTGGGCTTTTTTGAAGCTACTCCCTCTGGGAGAATTTTGAACCGTTTCAGCAAAGATGTGGATACAATTGACACTCACATTCCTGACAATATAGATATCTGGATGCGCACATTCTGGTACACGGTGACTGTGTTCCTCGTATGCTCTGCCCTCACCCCTGTCTTCCTCATAGTCATAGTGCCATTAATGATGTTCTATTGGTGGGTCCAGGTAAATAGGAATAAGTCTGCTAACTCTTTCTGACAGCATGTCCTCTGTGTGTGTGTGTGTGTGTAGTGGTGTGTTGTTCGTGGTGGCGGGGTGGGCCTGGCTGCTGTCAGCTTTGGTAGTAGAAAGTCTTGACCACTTTTTAGTTTTTAGCAGCTCTTCTGATTTAACCTGTCTGACAGTCCAACATTAACACTTAACCCTAAAACTAACCGTATTAAACATTTTGATCATGAAAAAATATTTCAATTAATTATGAGAAGCAAAATGGAGACATCTTCCATTGTTTATTTGTTTAAGTTTAGCAGTCATGAGATCATCTGAAAAGAAATCCTGAAAAGGACCCATTTGGAATGTTTAGAAATGGTTGTGTGTGGTGGGTTAAATATTATTATTTTTTTGTTTGTTTTTACTAAACTGAAAATCAGAATGGTACATGCTGTATGTGTCCGTGCCAAACTGGCGTCGTGCATTTGGTGAGGCAGTGGTGCATCAGTGATGGTGGCATATTGAGGGCGATTTTGAAGAACGTGCCGGTCTAGCGCAGCCGCTAGTTAGCATTACACTGCGAGTTATCGTGCAAATAACGACGTTCGGATTTCCTTTTGCATTGCTTGGCTTTTCGTTCATGCTGTTGTATTACTGATTCTGTTGTAAGCAACTGCACGAGTGAAAATATTAGACCTTTTAAACTTGACAGCGCTGGAAAAATTTAAAACACTTTCATGATGTTGTATTACTAAATAATTCATTTTTTGCCAAAAATCAGCTACTTTAGTTTCTTAATTGATTTTAGAAACCGAGAGTAGCTGCTTTTCTGAATTATTGAACACGTTCCATTTTTCACAGAAGTCTTTGAGGGGCATTTTAGTTTCACCTCGTTTGAGTGATAAATTACTGCAATCTTTTAGTAATCGTTGATGATTTGTGTGAAGGTCAGGCACTTAGTGTCACTTTACTAGTTATTTTCAATTTTCTTTAATAATAATAATTGTACATTTTATATGATGGCCCTTTTATGATACTCGGGGTCACCTCACAAAGCATAACATTAGCAGTAATATAAAATAATAACATTAAGAATTAATAAAATGAAGCATAATAAAAAAATTGTAGCTTTAACAAGGCAATTCAAGTATGTAAGCTGCTTAAACAGACAACAGCAGTTTAGAATTTGGTGACAGAATAGGAGGAGGAAGTGAATTTAACGTTTGCAGCAATAAGTGAGTAGACACTAGAAATAACATGAAGTACACTGAGACATATTTATTTATATATTTATATATATAAACTACATTTTAACTTTTTATTCCCCTGTTTAGTGCAGTCCCTTGTATTTTATATAAGACTGGACGCAGTGTGTGAAATATCCCAGGCCAGCAGGGAGGTCCCATTCGTGCTCCATTGTTGGCTGAACACTGGCGCTATGGAGTATACCACAGAGTGTGCAGAACATACCTGTACGTAGATAAATCCCATCATGCACGGACAGTCCACATGACATCACTAGTGCACAATCTGCAAACAAAAAGCACAGCACTTTGTACTTCTGATGAGCATCCCGCAGAAGAGCCACTTGCAGGTATGTGCAGCACTAAAATGGATATTTCACCAGGCGGGTTTAGGCAGTTGAGTGCTGTAAACCAATTAGCTCCCCACCACAATCACGTTGAGCCATTTCTACTTCGTTAAGGGCACAGAAGACGGCAACATGTTGTCTTGAGGGTAAAAAAGGATTCCTCTTTATCATGTCTGCTGTTGTTATTGCAGTATTTGCAAACTCTTGTCTCTTTCTGCCTTCCACCATATCTGCAGAAACGATGAGGACAAGACAAGCATGAACTACGTTTTGGGGTCCCATTTATTATTGTTCACTTGTCTGTGCCATCCTTCACAAATCCTCTTAAGGGTTATGAAAAGATGCAGTCACTCTCACCGTCAAGTGGGGGTGCTGCCACTCGGGTATCTCATGGACCACTCTGTTGCCAGCTTGCAGACAGATGCCATCCCATCCTGGCAACTGCTTTTCTTGCTTACCCAGTAATGGGCACAAAGTGATTTGCAACACGATACAATGTTTTGAAAATGTATTTTCCGTAAACCTCCCTTTCATTATAATTTAGATTTTCTGGCTTTCATGGGTGAATGAAGGAGTACAGCACAGTCCATACAGACTGAACAGCTGGCACCATGGAACCTCGTGGACCTGATCACAAGTTTAGAAAGCTTCATCCACAAGGCAGGTTGTCTACGGCGGCACAAAGACAAAGGTCTGCTGTCTGTGCAAAGTGATCTGCATGTGGGCGTTCATCAGGCACATCGGTTTTCTATTACTTTGAGCTGAGAGACTCCATCAACATGACAGTTGGCTCAGAACCCTTTGGGGGCCTCGAAAGTTCTCACTCATTGCCGCTTTCACACAAACATGAATTCTTTTATGTATGAATGTGTGTGCAGTACGTATGTGTGCATATGTATCTATAGTGTCTCTGTGTCTCGCCCGCTCTTTGTAGACGGATGGACATCAGTATATTGATAGATATACACTAGACAGGCATCTAGAATCATATACGCGTGTTTGTGTATGTACAGTATGTGCTGTATAATACAGCAAATAAAAAAGAAGAAACAAAACACCAGAAAATCTGAGCAAAACAGTACGGTTATTCCACAGCAGACCAAAATGAGCTAAGTAATGGAAGATGAAGAAAAAAGGATTTGCAAAACAGTAACAGTTCAGAAGAGGAACAAAGCAAAGTTGCCAGTGTTCCATTACGGCTCTGGTGGCCGGTTACAGCAATGCCAGTGGAGTTGAGGTGGCACTGGCAGTTCTGCTGTGTGTGGTTGGTGACTCCAGGAGCTCAGCTTGGTTGAGATGCTGGTGAACACACACACACACACACACACACAAACACACACACACACACCTCTTGCAGGCTCAGCCTTGTAAGCGTTTTCATATTTTAGTTCTGGCTGATGAACTGTGGGTGTGACAACGCGCTGTCAGCGGTGACTGTGTGGTCCCCTCCTCAGGCCGAGTCTCCACAATTAAACACGTTTAAAGAATGTGAAGTGCTGCAAGGCGTGACAGTCCAGTGCTGGCGATGCAGAGCGTTAGCTGACGGGCTCTTCTTGTTAGCCTGCTGCTCAGTATGGCAGACAGCCGAGCTCACAGTGTGCAGACTAAGAGCAGCAAAGAGTCACTTGACTGAAATGGATGTCATCTTTAGAAGTTGATGTTTGCTCCAGGGAGTTACTGCAGATAAATGGTAGAGTTTCAGCGTGTGCTGAGCAAGTGTCTGCTGGTTAAGTTACGTATCGCGCAGTACTTTTTATTCGACTGGTAGTACTGAACTTTAATTCAGATTACAAAGAGGAGACGACCATTTACTTCTTCACGCTTGGTTGGTGACCCCGTGACGTTGGCTGCAGTAGGTCGACTCCTCCAGACATGTTTTAGACACCACCGAAGTCCTTCATGAGTCCATAGGATACAATTCTTTGTATGCAGGGGTGCTTCTTGCTTTCAGTCTTTAATGCGCTTGCCCTTCGTGAATCCCACACTCGTGCAGAGCATTTTTAATTCAAGTTCATCAGGGGACAGTTTTGAAGATCTTGGTGCTGGCTGCTCCTTCTTTTATTCTGTTAACAAAACCTTTCAGTGAAAATCTTAACCTGTGCAACTCTCTGTCTGCGAGGCGTTGTGCTATAAATCTCCTCTACTGGCTAACCTGACCGTCCACTCGGTATGACCAGTCTAAGAGTATTTAATGTGCAGACTGGGAACAACAAAGCAGGCCGGCAGGTCAAGAAGTAGGAACAAGTGGAATGTGACAGCTGATTTTCAGTTTAAGGAGTTGTGTTCAGTTATTATTTTGTTGTTGGGGTTTCACGCGTCTGTTTCTGTCTGTCTGTCTCCCAATTTTGCTGCTCTTTAATTCTGCATGTGTTTTATTTTCTCACTTTACTAACGCTTACCAAATCCTTCACTGTGTTGCATTTTCCAAACATGAATGCTGCGGTGTCTTCTCCTCACCCTGTTTTCATGTCCATTGTAGCTGTGATTTACTTTTATTTATTTATTTATTTTTTCCCTAACAGTCTGTTTTGTATTTAAAGTAGAAATGACTTAAAGTTAATAAATATAAACCAAGCTGCAAGGCATTAAAAAGCAGGCTTGGCACTGCCCATAATTTGATTTTTCCAGAGACCTCTAATACACCAAATCTAAATCCTTAACAACAAGCAGCTGGCCAGGCAGACTTTTGCCTTTTCGGACGCCGTCTGTTGCTGTTGTTGAACGGCCAGCTGTGCGGCTTTTTGTATACGTCTTTAGCACCAGCTCAGCAAAGAGACGTGGCCAAATGAAATAAAACGCAAAACAATCCTTCCAATTAGTTATCCTAACATCTGAGTATACAGCTGATTAAATCCTTCATCTTCTGCAAAGAAAATGGCAGAAAGCAAAATTCAAAATCTATTTAGTGCCAAAAGTTAATGATAAAGTACAGCAGATCCTTGTTGTTTGTGGTGAGCAGTTTGTTTATAGACGCTTCCCAGTGACTAAAGAAATAATAATTACTAGGGGGCTTCGCTTGCCAACCCCCTGGGCATGCGCCACACACTCGCCTCTTTGCGGTTTGGCCGCTCGTGTATGGGGATGCAGATATACAATTTAAACAGATTGTTATTTTCATGGGAATTGTTACATGGGCATCAACGCGACATATAACTGCCCGGGATTGAATTTCGTTTTTTTCTCTCTATTAAGTAAAACGACTTTTTTCGAATGTTTGTCCCTGTGATTTGTGAATTGTCGTTGCAAAAGCTATTCCAACAGGAAAACTGTTAATGTTTTAATGTGAATGGCATATCAAGATCTCCTTTGTCGACTAATGTTATCCCCTGAAGACGGACTACATTACCTTTCTTGGATACGTCCTTCTTTCAACAGTAATTCGGCCAATGGGAGACCAGACGATGTTAACGGTGGTAGATGTTTTCATCTTCCATACCATCACCACCAACTGTTTCAGCAGAGTCTATTGACACGCATTTAACTAATTTGACGTGTAACTGATCGTCATTTTTGGCGCATATTTGTTTGACTTTCACATTTCTGGACTGTGGTCTTGTTTGAAAATGTTTGAGAGCAGAGTGTGATTTGAAAAAATCTCAAGGCAAAAGTCTCGTCCCATGGGACTTGAAAAAATCTCTCTTCCAAAAAGTCTAGTCTCCAAAAAGTCTTGTCGTGTCGAAGGATTTTTTTATATTATAGAGAGACACGATTTATTAAAACTTCCAGAGTAAGAACCTCCCACCTATGAACTCTTCCAGAAGGGGCAAAAACAATGAGGGAATTGTGGGAGACGTTTATCAAATAGATTTAAGAGCAGATGATGAACCCTGAAATGCGCCGCTTCACAGTCGTGGGCACAGATGAGGTCTGAGGGTTAGCGTCCACATACTCTCATAAAGTTGAATTGAAACTTTAACCAGTGAGAAAAATAAGCAGAATGAACCTCGTTTTGGTAAATAAGACTGTAAAACAGAAAAGAGCAGTAGTGCTGAGAAATGTGCTACAGATCAACGAGGCTGGCGCCGTCGATTACGGTAGGGGACACTTCCAGTCTGCCAACGCCATTGACCCACAGCTGCTGCTGGCTGTGGGACGTTCACAAGCACTTGAATGTGTAAACAGCAGCTCCACAGACCACAAGGTTCTGCTGTATTCCACGTTATAATGAGGACCCCACGAGTATGGTGGATGCGCCGAGCTGAGCTTGTGCTTTTTGTATACCATTTTTGAATACACACAAGTCGATTATTAAACTTTGCTTCTTAAAACCTTGCAAGGATGCATTATTTGAAATGACGTGCAGTTGTTAACTTTGCTTGCCAATAATTTGTCGTGGATTATGACCTGTTTGTATCATATGTCATGTGTGAGATGCTTAACGCTTTTCCGGTGCCTCTTTCTCTCCCCTTACAGAGATTTTATGTGGCAACGTCGCGTCAGCTTAAGCGGCTGGAGTCTGTCAGTAGGTCTCCTATCTATTCTCACTTTTCAGAAACGATCACTGGCACCAGTGTTATCCGGGCCTATGGTCGATGTAATGCTTTTGTTCTCCTAAGTGACATGAAAGTAGATGAAAACCAGAAAAGCTATTACCCTGGTATTGTTTCAAACAGGTAGGTGCAAATCAATTCTTACTCTGGCACGCTCTTTAAAACAAACCTCTCTTCTCTTTGAGGGTACAGGAGCCTTGAGGGTCTTGGAAAGACTCGCACCACATTGTGTGCCCGCAGGCTGGCACTTGACCCTGAAAGATCATTCACTGCAATGTTCGGGGTCACCAACAGTGAAAAGAGAGCATAGAGCTTCTGTTCTCTGACGTTTATTCTGAAGCCATCCTGTCATTTATTACTACGTGCCTGGAAGACGTCATAAATCCCCAACAATTATATTAGGCATATTTTTAACAGCATCATTTGTATAAAGAAGTGAAAGGAAACGAGCATCATTTCTAACTGCAGCAAGCTGATAAACGGGCTGAACGGACTGTGGGCCTCGAGCAGATGCTGGAGAGCATCACTTGGTCCACCGGCCACAGAAGGAAGGCAATGGCAGCAGTGAAATGGACATTTGCTTTGTTTCACGACGTTCTTTAGTGTCGTTTGTTTTCTTGCCAGGTATAAAGTGAATCTGACTTAGAGCTGGAGTTGACGTGCATGCTGATAAAGTAGCACTTGTAAAATCCTGTCTTAACAAATGTTATGTCCGCCTTCCACCTGTGCCCCCGGGTGCCTCTTGCTGACTTCGCTTTCCTTGAGAGCTATCCTGATGATTGCCGTTATTTGTTAGTTCAAGTTCACAGGCACTTTATGTGCACAGTTGTCCATCCCTAATGATTTACCTGTGGACTGTACTAAGACGTAACAAATCATTAACAAGTGCAGGCCAACCAGCCCAGCATAGCATGGTGGTCCCCATTTTGCCGATTACAAAATGTTGTTAGGTCAGGATTTGAAGGTCTCGCAATCCAAGTGTCTCTGGCCGACTGTGTGAGGAAACCGTTTCTAAAGGAGCTCCATTTGTGCCAGTGCTCCTGTTAAGGAGCGGATCTGTGCGTGTACCAGCTGCCCTTCACAGTAACTGCTCCCCCTTTTAAACCCGTAATGCATGTGGTGCCCCCACATTGTGATCACTGGCACAAGCTTCCTTGCTCTTTCCCCGTGGCTCACATCCCACAGCCCTTGAATCAGTCGAGCAGTTTGTTTGTCATTTGTAGTAAGCAGACCCAAACTAATGACGTCTCACTAGAGGTTGTACAGCTGAGGTGTGACATTCCTTGATTTGCACTTGTGACAGATGGAGTAATGGGGGCCCTTCTGATGTCTTTGCAGGTGGCTCGGCATTCGAGTGGAGTTCATAGGGAACTGTGTCGTATTATTTGCGGCGCTCTTTGCTGTAATTGGCAAAGATAACCTGAACCCTGGGCTTGTGGGACTCTCTGTGTCATACGCATTGCAGGTAAGACTTTCTACTCCTATGCCAGCTCAGACTCCACGCCACTCATTTGTGGAGTTCATGCCAATATGTCTATAATTACAAAAAAAAACACTCCAGGATCTGTTTGAATGGGAAGCAGCTCATGTATCGTTAATTTCAGGTGACAATGTCCCTTAACTGGATGGTGCGTATGACCTCTGACCTGGAAAGCAACATTGTGGCTGTGGAAAGGGTAAAGGAGTATTCAGAAACCCCAACTGAGGTAAGCGTTTGTGCAGGGAGCGCCATTCACCTCTGGACGCAGACTTTTCTTCCCTCTAGAAGATGTGTGCACAGATACCTTCAGTGAACTCCGGAGAAGCATTAAAAGTTGCACTAGAAGCTGCTTTCAGTGGTGTCTGATGGCTCCCTAATGGTTCGGGGCATCGTCTGAATATTAAGTCAAAAGCTTTGATATCTAAAACGTTGCTTGCCTGATAATAACGCACAGCTAGTAAACTACTTACTGGCGCAGCTTTGTTACTAGTCATAAATAACAGGGGCTGACTCTGAGCTCTGACCCTAAAAAAAAAAAAATCACACAAAAATACAATTATATCAAAATACAAAATATCAAATCAAAAATAAAAAATAAGCCCATCATAAAATGCTTTGAAATTAGGTGTAATGAATTAAAAAGGGTGTGTGTGTGTGTAATATGACGCACATAATCGTGGACGTGCTCCTCTAAAGCAGGGGTTCTCAACCTCCATCCTGGCCACCTTCTGTTACCAGGCTTCTTTTAACTTCACCTGTTTGTTGTCTGCTACAAACCTTGTAATCGATATTTAACCCACTTCCTATTGTCCAAATGACTTCCAATGACAATACATGAATCAATAATCACTTTCACTAATTGATCAATTAATCCATGTTAATTAAGAAATGAAATTTTCATGTGAAGAATAGTTAAAGATTTCACCAATAGATGGCGCTAGTAACTGATGGAAATATTAAAGGAAGTGTTAAAATATTGATTACTAAATTATATTGAAACAAACCCAAGACTAAAAAGTTGAATATATATATAATATATAAATAATATGGTTGAATAGTTTACTGTTAAACAGTGCAAAGAGTACACGACACGTGTTTCACCCTAATTTTGGGCTCATCAGGCGTACACACTCACTGCACCCCCTCTCGGGGATCGAACCTCGGATGTCAACGTCAGCATCAAAGCCTCTTTACGTTGCGTCACGGCGTGTGGTTCATTTATTTGACAGTATGTAGATCGGGGTAATTACATTCATGAGATTTTTATATATATATATATATATATATATATATATATATATATATATATTGTGGCAGTAGGGGGCGCTAGTGCTCCCTTGAACCCTCGGACTTTTACCTGGTGGCTGGAGTTATACCCAAGACTTTTTATTATGGTTCACAGTGCACCAAGCACCTTCCACACTACTCATAAACCACTAAATCAATTCAACACAATAATCACTCCTCCTCGCCCAGACACTTGCTCCTCTACCTCCCAGCACAGCTCAGTGTCTGGTCTGAGGCATCGTCCCTTTATAGCCCCTGACCCAGAGGTATTCCTGTCCCAACAGTCCACAGTTCCTTATTCCTTCCGGGTCAGGGCAATCAGTCCTTTACTTCAACCCGGGAGCACGTCGTTCCTTCCCGTCACGTGACCGTGACGTACTCCCGGGTCATAAGGCAGCACAGCGACTCCTGGTGGCCCCCAAGGTATCCAGCAGGGCTGTGTATAAATACTACAAAGTCCATAAGGCCCTGCTGGACCTCGGGGCACGATCCTGCTGTCGGGAGAGCTCCTCCTGGCGGCCTGGGGGTGAGGACTGGCATGGGAAGCCGGCAGTCCTCCACAATATATATATAAACCACACTTACATTAAGTTAAAAAGTGTACTAAAAAGTAAAGAAACAAAATTCACTCAAAGTCCTAAAAGTAGATAAAGAGAAACCAGTTAAACAGATGAGACAAAAATATTATACTTGGTCATTTATTTATTGAGAAAAATGATCGAATATTACATATTTGTGAGTATGTGAACCTCACGGATTAGCAGTTAGTTTGAAGGTGAAATTCGAGTCAATGGGATGCCAATCAGGTGTGAGTGGGCACCCTGTGTTATTTAAAGAACAGGATCTATCAAAGTCTGCTCTTCACAACACGTTTGTGGAAGTGTATCATGGCACGAACAAAGGAGGTTTCTGAGGACCTCACAAAAAGAGTTGTTGATGCTCATCAGGCTTTAAAAGGTTACAAAACCATCTCTGAAGAGTTTGGACTCCACCAATCCACAGTCAGACAGATTGGGTACAAATGGAGGAAATTCAAGACCATTGTTACCCTCCGAGGCCCAGGAGTGGTCGACCAACAAAGATCACTCCAAGAGCAAGGCACACGTGTAATAGTCGTCGAGGTCACAAAGGACCCCAGGGTAACTTCTAAGCAACTGAAGGCCTCTCTCACATTGGCTGATGTTCATGTTCATGAGTCCACCATCAGGAGAACACTGAACAACAATGGTGTGCATGGCAGGGTTGCAAGGAGAAAGCCACATTGCTGCTCGTCTGCAGTTTGCTAAAGATCACGTGGACAAACCAGAAGACTACTGGAAGAATGTTTTGTGGACAGATGAGACCAAAATAGAACTTTTTGGTTTAAATGAAAAGCGTTATGTTTGGAGAAAGGAAAACACTGCATTCCAGCATAAGAACCTTATCCCATCTGTGAAACATGCTGGTGGTGGTAGTATCATGGTTTGGGCCTGTTTTACTGCATCTGGGCCAGGATGGCTTGCCTTCATTGATGGAACAATGAATTCTGAATGATATCAGAATTCTAAAGGAAAATGTCAGGACATCTGTCCACGAACTGAATCTCAAGAGAAGGTGGGTCTTGCAGCAAGACAACGACCCTAAGCACACAAGTCGTTCTACCAAAGAATAGTTAAAGAAGAATAAAGTGAATGTTTTGGAATGGCCAAGTCAAAGTCCTGACCTTCATCCAATCAAAATGTTGTGGAAGGACCTGAAGCGAGCAGTTCATGTGAGGAAACCCACCAACATCCCAGAGTTGAAGCTGTTCTGTACGGAGGAATGGCGGTGTGCAGGAATGATCAAAAGTTACCGGAAACGTTTAGGGGGGCCACACCAGATACTGACAGCACAGGGTTCACATACTCACAAATATGGAATATTCGATCATTTCCTCAATAAATAAATGACCAAGTTTAATATTTTTGTTTAACCGGTTTCTCTTTATCTACTTTTAGGACTTGAGTGAAAATCTGATGATGTTTTAGGTCATATTTATGAAGAAATATAGAAAATTCTAAAAGGTTCACAAACTTTCAAGTGCCACTGTATACGTTGCGTTGTCACGATGTTAGTCCAAACACGGAATCAAAATTCAATGCGATCCTGAAGAAAAGTTAATTGCAAATATTTTAACTAAAGTTTTAATGTAAAAGTGAAAATAATGCCTATGTAACAATTCCCATGAAAATAACAAATCTCTTTAAATTAAATATCTGGTTAACCAAACCTGGGGGTGGGCAAGCAGATTGCAGAGCCCACCTAGTAAATCAAAAGCAGAAATATTTCTAAATGTCTTATAAAGGTAAAAATCACACCTCTGTGCTTTCGTAATGTAGAATACGAGAAGAGACAAAATAAAATACCAGCTAATTAATAGAGACGAGTGTTATCAGTTGTTGTCACTGATTATGAATCTGTTTGGAACAAAAACCTGCAGCCACAGTGGACCCCCTGGACCGACTTTGAGACCCCCTGCTCTAAAGGACAGAATGGTGGCTCTTAGCTGAAGGACCTGCACTGCTATCTGGAAGGCTGCCGGTTCAAATCCCATTACTGCCAGAAGGGATCCTACTCTGTTGGGCCTTTGAGCGAAACCCTTAACCTGAAAACTGCTCCCCTCAGGGATTTATAAAGTGAATCGAGTCAAATATTTATAATACTGTAAATACTCGTGACATTTTTGCCCTAAGCAGTTTAGCATATTATTTCTACAGAATGTTTTTAGTCAAGTTTTCACCGTCGCCATAGCTCTGCATTAATCTCTTCACTGCATTCGTAGGCCCCTTGGATCATTAAAGAAAAAAGACCACCACAGGAATGGCCATCCAAAGGAGACGTGGAGTTTCACAACTACAGCGTGCGCTACAGAGAGGGTCTGGACCTCGTGCTGAAGAACCTGAACCTCAAAGTCAAAGGCGGAGAGAAGGTGGGAGTCCCGGTTAATAAACGGTGAACTGACGAGGCACAAATGAGATATCGGGCCACACTCACTGACTCACGCTCTCACCTGTCTGGACAGTTGATTATTAAAGATGTACTTTAAAATAACAAAATTCTGGCTTGTGATGCCGGAGATAAAACATATAAAACAGCATGCACTGCGGTGCAAAACACAACAAGGTCGTGGAATTTTTCTAACCCACTTAATCCAGACCAGGGTCGTGGGGGGCTGGAGCCTCACCCAGCTAGCATATGGCACAAGGCAGGAACAGAGCCCTAGACATGGTGAACACACACACACACACGGGCCAAGCTGGTGTTGCCATGAGGACACCGGGAGAACATGCGAACCCCATGCAGGGAGATCTCCTTACTGTGCCACCGTGACGCCCCACACAACAAACAGTCCGGGGACGTTTCATTTTTTTCATTCTCTCACCGCTCCATCCATTAACTGTATTCTGGTATAAAAATGACTGGCTGACCCCCCGACTGGATGAGCTTTTCGGTGGTGCTGATCCACTGCACACCAAGCACAAGTAAGTGGAACAAAACAACAAGAACCCGGTGCCCGGCCGTGGCATTTAACCAAACCACAAGATTCCTGGGTGAGCCGCCAACCGCACCGGCTGAGTCAGTCAGAACTGTGCTGTGAACTTGGGGTTTGTAAGCCATTTGAAGGTAAGGCAGCAGGGTGGTGAGACGGACTGAAGCGTCACAGGCTCGGGTCCATTACTTCAGCAGCACCTTCAAGAGGGAGACCCCAAAAACACAAACTTTATTACGTATCCTGTAGTGTTCAGTCCTTATTGTTAATTACATTTAGTAGATTTAGTGCAAGTAATTGAGTATATAAACGCAGCGAGTGGTCACCGTTAAAACACATCAGAAATGGAGGAAGAGCTTAGCTGTTAGCCAGACAAGCAGCTGAGGGACCGAATGGCCTCCTCTCGTGTGTCACATTTCTTATCCAGTGGGGTGTGATGATCATTAAATGATATCCGTCTGTTACAGATCGGCATTGTGGGGAGAACCGGAGCTGGGAAGTCCTCCATGACGTTGTGTCTCTTCAGAATACTGGAAGCAGCGGCGGGTGAAATCACAGTAGATGAAGTCAAGATATCGGACATCGGCCTCCATGACTTGAGAACCAAGCTGACCATCATACCTCAGGTGTGGTGACCAGCGGGCACAAGCTGCCATTCACTTGCCGCCGCTTTGTTTCACCGGCCGCCTTATGTGTGCGTGTGACCTGCGCTCTTATTTATTTGTTTTATGAACCCAGGATCCTGTGCTTTTCTCTGGAACCCTGCGGATGAATCTCGATCCCTTCAACAATTACACAGATGAAGAAATATGGAAGATACTGCAGCTTTCTCATCTGAATAAATTTGTCAGCAGTCAAGCAGCCCAACTCGAACTTGAGTGCTCCGAGGGTGGAGAAAATCTCAGGTAATGGAGGGTCCGGGCGTTAAGAGAGGCAGAGGGTCCGGGTACGGCCAGCTGCCTCTCATCACACCACCGCGTAAAACTGACGTGTTGTCCACCATGGTGGAGTGAGTGGCTGTGGTATGTGAAGACGTACTGGAATGATTCATAGCGGGTAACGCGGAAGCCTTTAAGAGCGGGTGCCCTGACTTTGAGTCCTGTGCCCACAAGTGCTGCCCACGTGGTGTGTGTGTGAGGTCATTCTAGCTTACCCCCCATGTGCCATGTGTGTTTGTGCCCACACAGTCGGCTTTTACGCTGTTCTTGACAGAAGAGCCTCCTGCCCCCATGGTGATCATGAACTGGTGAAAGGCATTCATTTCATTTCTTTTTTTTTTTTTATTTTTATTTTTTATTAATTTTATTACAATCCATACAAAGCAATCAAGTTTTTACAAGGAGAAAAAATTAAGAACAGATCGATCCCCACCCCTGAGAGAGAGAGCAAGCCAAACGGCGTTAAATTTAAGGCTTGGAAACATACCTAAATTAATAAATTCTCTGTGCCTTATGAACTTATTTTAAAATATTACTGATTAGATCCTGCCATGTTTTGAAAAAAGTCTGTACGGATCCTCTAACTGAGTATTTGATTTTTTCCAATTTTAAATAATATAACACATCGGTTTCCCACTGACTTAAAAGAGGAGAGTTTGGGTTTTTCCAGTTTATCAGAATAAGTCTACGTGCCAAAAGTGTAGTGAATGCAATCACAATTTGATTGTCTTTCTCCGCTTTAAACCCATCTGGAAGAACACCAAACACAGCTGTTAATGGGTTTGGAGGGATTGTGAGTCCAAGGCTATCTGAAAGGTAATTAAAAATGTTTGTCCAGAATAATGTTAATTTGGTGCAGGACCAGAACATGTGACCCAGTGAGGCTGGGACTTGGTTGCAACGTTCGCAGGTTGGATTCATTTCTGACTGAATTACGTGGCACTACCAAGGAGACCATTAGGATGCGGCTCTTACTAAAAAACATTTTTTGCTAAACTACCTTGTATTTGTGAAGTTGTAACGCTGATGTTGAACAAGTAAAACCTTGAAAACACACACACACACCCCTTTGCACTAGACCGGGGGTGGGCAGTGCCAGTCCTGGAGGGCCGCAGTGGCTGCAGGTTTTTGTTCGAGAAAGCTGTATTTGGGGTTACGAAGTCGCCGATTGTTCAAGTAAAACTTTTGTGACACTTTATTACGTCAGTCGCTACAGTATCAAAAAAAAGATAGTAAAGATCGCCATTAGCGCAAACAAAAGGAAAAGAATCATCAGGACCAAAAAGAGCAGGACACAGCGAGGCAAAGAGCAAAAAGCAAAGTCTATCCACCTTCACATCATCACATCATTCAATGCACAAAATGGAGATTTACACGGTAATGGACCATACGCTATGAGAACAGTTAAAGCAACGACAAGTTGAATTTCAAAGAAAACACAATTCGGTCAGGTGTGTATTGATGATCACGGAGAAGCGACGCGCATTTAAACAGGCGACAAGAAAGGTAATGTAGTATATGTACCGTGAATAACATTAGACACCGAAGGAGATCGTGATATGCCGTTCGTATTAAAACTTTCACAGTTTCCCGTGAGAACAGCTTCAGCTATGACAATTAACAAATCACAGGGACAAACATTCGAAAAAGTCGGATTATTTATTAGAGAAAAAGAAACAAAATTCACTCCCGGGCAGTTATACGTTGCATTGTCACAATGTGTCTCCAAAAACAATCAAAATTCAATGCGATCCTAAAGAAAAGGTCATTGTATTTACTGAAGCTTTAAAGTAAAAGTGCAAATAATGAAATTGAAACAATTCCAAAGGAAAAAAAAGCTTTTAAATTATATATCCGATTAACCAAACACAGGGGTTGGCGAGCGAAGCGAGGAGGTGGCAGAGCCCCCCGTTTCTTTTTATGAAAAAACATTTTTATTTCTATAATGTGCTCTACGTGACTGCCATTGTAATTGTTTTAATAATTCTCTGCATTTCTATAACGCTTTTCTCACTACTCAAAGCGCTCAGCAATTGCAGGTTAAGGGCCCAACAGAACAGAGTCCCTACTAGCATTTACGGGATTCGAACCGGCAACCTTCCGACTGCCAGTGCAGATCTCCAGCCTCAGAGCCGCCACTCCGCCTCCATTGTGGCTGCCGCTGCTGCTGAACGCGTATTAGCGCAGCTGGAGTTGTGCTTGGGATGGCGTTGGTGATCCCTTCCCTAAGATGATTTACGTCTCAGATCTTTTCCTGATACACCACGGCCTTCAAATGCCCCCAAAGATAAAAATCAAGTAGGCCATCAGTGTGATTAGTTCGTTGCTTTTTATTCAAACACATTTTTTTAGGGTATCTGAAATATAAAAAATAAAATATTAAAAACCATATGTATGGGAACTTATGGCCCACCCTGTGTGTGTGTGTGTACTTGTAATGGGGTGTCACGTTTATTATTATTATTATTATTTTTAGTTCCCTTTTGTCTTTGAGTTTGCTTGTGGCTTTTTGGCCCTGCTTGTCTCTGGTGAAATGACGGCTGCTCCACAGATGCACAACACCAACATTTGTTAATCTGGCGCCTTCACGTACAAAATATAATTCAAGGTGCTTTAGAAATGGCGGACCCCAAACAGCACAATAATAAAGTAATTATTCAAAGGGTCAGACAATCAGTGGAGAAACCTCTAAAGCGAGACCCCCGAGGCTCCGATGAGCTTCACATTGGTGTTGATAATCGATAACAATGGGGCTCATTTCATTAGCGGGTCTTTTTTATTCTTCTCTTATTTTGTGTTCAGTTAAACACAACAGGGTAGTTTTTTTTTTTTACATTTATAAGACATTTAGAGAGATTTCTGTTTTTTTTTTTTTTTTTTTTTTTTAACTCTCTCGTGTTGTTTTCCTTGTATTTTCCGCTTTTCCTGTGCAGTTCGCTCCTCTAATAGTAACAAAAGCAGCACAGCAGACCCCCGGGATGATCAAAGCAGCAGCGACTTCAGTGTCAGACCCGCTAATTAATAAAAAAATCAATTAAATAACCAGAACAGCTGGAAGAGCAGAAAGAAAATGAGGCTGAAAATCCCGTTAATGACATCTTCTCATATATCTGCTTTTTCCATTTTAATAAAAATCTACGAGCCTCGGTTTGTCATTTCTACATTGACTCTAAAACACAGAAACTGGGAAATGACGGCTGACTGAGCTCGGCTACGAGTCCCAGAAAAACCTGCAGCCCGAGTTTGGGAGGCGCTGATCTGGAGGAGAGGAGAGGAGAGGAAGGTCGGGGATCGCCTGCTGCTGCTGTCAAACCCGCACGGCGTCTGAGGTGCCGTCACACAGTCCAGCTGCCACTAATGCTGTGACACTTTTTCTCTAACATGTTGTAGTTAAACAAACGGGCACCGCGAGTCTTTGTGTGCTTCACAAGTGGAGCGAATGAGTTTTCTAAATTATTAGAATAATTCTTTCATTTTTTTCCCACCACATTCCCTCTTTGTCATCCATTGAAATTCCTACCAGCAGTTCATCAAAATGTCAAAACGGGCAAAAGGTGCCAATGCCACAGAGAGAGGGCTGCGAAGGGCAGACATATATAGATAGACGCCGCATTCACTGTGCTGCCCAGTCGACACGATACGTCAGCGCGTCCGCCATATTGCGAGTGGCAAAAGTGCCATTTAAACTAATAGAGGTAGACATGGAAACGGAAAAACAATAACGTTTAAAACAGTATCGTTTACATACAACAGATTCTGGCGAATCGTTTAAATGCAATTATTTATACCCATTTATACACTAATAATGGCAATAATTAATAATAGTAATGATTATTATTAAATAATTCCTCCCATATAAGTAACATTTCTCTGACTGCCTTCTTCCATCTCTGAAACATTTCTCCAAATCCTCTCTAAGGGCTACCTGACCTCCCACTGCTTCCTAAGGTGGGAAACCTTCCGAGTTTGAGAAATGTTAACAGCTAACAACAATCTGCATAGTCCGTGACTCAAGACGTTGTTTGGAGGCTCACTTGAGCTCATAAATGCATAGCTTTGCTAGCTCAGCCTGCCGTAGCTAAAGTTTAGATTATAAAACGGGATTTTCTGATGGCCAAATATAACCAAACAATTGGTCAGCCTTACCTATGAAATGTAATCCCCCGGGATTGGGTTTGGCGTGTACGGCGGTCTGTACAATCCCACAATCCCAAGCAGCACGTTATCCATTACTTCACTCCACAGCAGTGCCACTCGCAATATGGCGGCGACGTTGACGTACGATGCTGCTGGTCAGGCGGCGTCTAGTAGTTTATGTCTATGGTGTGGAGCCAATCCGCTGCAATGCATTGTGGTCGCACAGGTTTGGCTGCCATTAACCGCCATCTTTGCTGTTCTGCAGTGTTGGCCAGAGACAGCTTGTGTGTCTCGCGAGGGCTCTGCTGAGAAAAACGAGGATTCTGGTGCTGGATGAGGCGACGGCAGCCGTGGACCTCGAAACAGACGACCTGATCCAGTCGACCATCCGGACGCAGTTCGAGGACTGCACCGTGTTCACCATCGCCCACCGGCTCAACACCATCATGGACTACACTCGGTAAGCGTTCAGGACGCTGCGCACCTCGGTCCTCCTGGGGGGGGGGTCGGGTGACGTGTTTGGGGTCTTGTGTGTTACGTGGGTGAGCCTCACCAAGTCTGACTGTGTGTCACTCACTGCAACACCGTGATTAACGGCAGGCATCTTGACGTGAGAAAGTCTTCACGTCAGATACACGGGCAGCCATTTTGTAAGCTACTTTCTTAAAAAGTCTCAGGGGACAACTCAAAGTCCCCAACCCCAAGAGACACAAGTTGTTGCTGCTGCTGCCCACGGAGGTCCTCTGTGCAGGACCCGCACCCACCCCACATCTGGGAACGGGCACAAGGCAACCAGAGGCTAAGAACGGGATAATCCACGACATGAATGAATGTCACCTACAGGCGGTTAACTGGGGTGGCATCTCTAAACCAATCCATGACGGCAAAGATTTTAAACAACAACGTGCAATGGTGCCCTTGTTAACGCCAACAGCAAACCTGTGCCTATGATGGATGAACCATCTATGGCTGAAAAAGACCCCAGTGAAGAGAATCAAAGAGTGCAATACCGTGATGCGCCATCTGTTGGAATGTCTGGACACACCGACACTGACTCTTTCTTTTAAGGTTGCTGTAGAACTCCATTTTTTTAATTTATTTTTTGAAAGAAAACACAAATCCCCGTAGCCGACATGCCCCTTACCCACAGTGACCCCGTTGTCTTCTTACGGAGGCCATGAAAATGTGAACATCTCAGGAATGCAAACAGATAAATAAAAAAAAATCAAAGCCACCGTCCCCACGTTTTTGTGGAGGCAGGAAGCACCGCGTGTGTCTGTCACCCTCCATTTCTGTAGGGCCGGGTGACGAGTTTGGTTTCTGCCACCTCCGTTTCCCATGATGCTCCAGGGGAATCAAAGGTCTCCCTCCACACTCGTTTGGGGGTTTGTTGATTTTGCTTGAGCTTTGGCGCCCACGCGTGTGGCCGTGTCCCTTATTTTATTGTATTTTGATCAGCTTTTCTTGTGACCTCTTAAAGTTGCTGTTGAATGCCGTAAAGCCACCTCTTTGTTTTGTTTTGCAGTGTCCTCATCCTGGACAAGGGACAGATCGCTGAATTTGACACCCCAGCAAACCTGATTTCAAAGAAAGGGATCTTCTACAGCATGGCCAAAGACGCCGGCCTGGTGTAGCGGGGGGACGGGACGGGACTGGGCGCGCTGCTCTGCCTCCTCCGACGTGAATGTACGTGTCGACGGCGGGTGTTTGTGCGGCACGCCAGACTATGCAGCTACCAATAGCAGAAGCCAATTTTATTCTGTTTTTATGAAACTAAAGAATGCTCATATTTTTATACTCCATTTACGGCTCCATTGGGTGATATTTAAATGAGGGGGTGGGGCTTGGGATATCATCGGGTATAAAGGGGGGCTGCAGCACTGGCGCCGCTTCATCGGGTGGGCCTTCTTCGTGTCCACTCACAATTCTGACTGAAATCCCACCCTGACAGCGGAGGCCTGGGGGTCCGCACCACTGGCGATTTTAAGTTTGTCAGAAGTCTGCACTTAAGTTCAGCTAAGCAAGTGTGGTCAGTTGGTTTAGAGACCGCACAGCCCGTGACCCCCAAAAGACCCCCCAGGACTGCTTATAAAGAGCAGAGGCTCTCGGCGATGGCCACAACACACAGAAAGGACCCGAGGTTTAACTCCAGCAGACTGGGCTGGGGATGCGTCTCCTGATTAAATGTGTGGGGGCCCAACCGGGGGTCTCGGGGTCACTGGTACATGAATGTTCATGTCGAACGAGCCTGCTGATCTGCACATTTGCCTTTTTGGACTTGGGCTCAGCACTCTGCCCACCGTGGACGTGAAGGGTCCGACGTGATTGGCGGTCTGGCCAGAGGTTCTCTCCACTAGAATTTTGAAACCATGCAGGGGGGTCTTAAATAAAAACCCGAGGGGCACGTCGTGCTGTGCTTGGACGGACCCTGCTTCACAGTCGGCGCGGCCCTCATCGCTAAGTCGGCCAGCGATCAGAGCATCACGGTGGTCCACACACATGACACGCTCCTTGTAGCCCAGGAGGTGCCAGTCTGGACTACCAGTACCCAACTGCACCCACCCTGACGACTGATGAGAAGGAGAGTAAAAAATAAAGAACAGGAACCAAAGACCACACGGCGCGTACTCATGTGCACAGACCCCCAAGGGGCCAGAAAACCAACCGCGTCATGGAGTCCTCAAGTGATACGCCCAGAAGACTGCAGTGCTGGCAAACACCACAGATCTGAAGGTGGCGCCGCTGCCCACCAGAATGAGCCCACCCTGCCTGGAGCTGTGGAAGCAGAAAGCCGCAGATGTGCCAGACGGACAACTGGAGCCTCGGGGGGGGGGGGGTTTGTGTGAGCCCGACAAAAGGTGCACCACCACCGCAAAGGACAAAGGTGGTCTGCTCACAGTGTGTGTGTGTAGAAGAGCAGCGATGTGGAGACCCTTTTATATGTGAGTAGCCTCAGGTGATAAAAACAAGGAGTTCATATTCGGTCTTTTTATTTGTGTTGTGGTCGGTGGGCTTTGCCAGGAGAAGCGTCTTTGTTTCCAGAGGTGGCTGGCCAGGGGTGTGAAACTCCTGGTTAAATGGGATTTGCTTCCTCTTGAACGTAATAAAAATTGCTGCCCACAATTCTGGTCCTCCATAAACTGCAGCCCCCTAACCTCGGCAGTAATACCCAGGGCCATTTGTGAAGAAGAAAGCTGACGTGTGGACCACCGCAGCGCCCTTCACCCTGCCAACTCTCAGTGGCATCTCCTCACCTACTTTGTATTGCGAGTGACTCTCTAGTACCAATAAAGTGTGAGCCTGTATTTGTGTCACAAGTGTCTTTGTCACTGTGGTGGCAGCTTTGAGGTGACCCCTTAAGCAGCACATCAGCTCCCAGCTTTAAACCTCCTCCAGTCATGCCAGTCCTCCCAGTTGTCCGTCACCTCGTGGTTTATTCCCTGTGTGGTCCACACTAACTGCTCCACCACCAGGCTTCTCCACTAATGGATCTCAATGTGGGTTCTTCAGTCCTCTCAAGATGATGTGCGTGGGTTTGCAGCCCCCCACCCTGTGACCTCCCATCCAAAAAGCAGCTCAGCAGTCGTCTTTAATACTTTCATCCAAACACGACAAGCAGCCGGCCCTGCACCCTAAACACACTCGGGGTCACGCAAGGAAGCAGCCGCGTTTAAACTGTAGCAGGGAGCATCAAGGCCGAGGTAAGTCACGCACGGGGCCCGATAGTCCAGTGTGACAAAACGGACATACAGGGGACGGCCAGCGGTTATGTCCCTCAGCCGCCATGTCTTCTCATTAAACACACTAAGAGTGGCAGATTAGTGAAGGACGTGCTGCCCTCTTGTGGCGGCCTAATTAAATTAACTGATTGGCCTCGGCTCCTGAGTTTAGTGCTTCAGGTACAAACTGCTAAGTTGGCACAGTTTGGATTAGAATGGCAGACACCTGAGGGAGTGCGACAGTGGCGAGCAGAACTGGCTTTTTAAAACGTGCCTTTTCTAATTTGATTTCTGCTTTGGCAGTCCGTCATTTACTAATAATTCGCGTGGTGGGTCTGACGCTGAAGGAAAGGCAGTGCCCTTTGTCCCCGTGTCTTCTCTGCATGTTGTCATTTTTAAGATGTAATTAAAGGTGCAAACTACACAAAAGAGGACAAATTAACAGGAAATCAACAAAAGAGAGGTCAACGTTTAAAACGATGGGGGAAAAAATCCAACATTATTGTAAAAATGACAATGAACAGTAGCAGGTGAGGGAAGAAAAAGAAAATGCTAGAAACGAGTTCATTGTGAAAGAGGTTGGAATAAAAACTAGCAGCCACAGGGGGGCGCCAGCACTGAGTAGGTAAAGGAGGACGGGAAGTGCTGCCCTCTTGTGGTGGTACACAGACAGTCGAACAAGAAAGCCCCTCTAATAGATAAACGTGTCTGTCCCCAGCAGGAAATTTGGCTTTCACTCATTAAATAAATTGTATACACGCACACACACACAAATACCACAATTACAAAAAGGGAAGACATTTTCAAAAGAAAGAAAACTCCTGAGCTCCCGGTCGCCGCGAGGCGCTATACAGGCGTGTCGCGTTTCTTCTGGCACTTCAGCGCCGGTGCCACCGCGTTCAGTGGGCAGGTGATCGGCCCCCGACATTTTTTTTTTTTTAAACGTAATAATAAAGTAACACGAGTATGGATTTTTGGAATTACTTTGGTAACGCTTGTTTTAATTCTGCTTATTTTTTTATACCTGAAAACGAGATTATTAAAAATAGCGCAGTAAGATACGCGTCACAATGCCGTCGGTGACGTCACTTTAGAGCAGGCTCATTTTGGCCTTTCCGACAGCACACGTGATATTTCATCGCGCATTTCTCCGGTTTTTTTTTTTTTTTTTTTTTCTTTTTCAGTGAGGCACCTCAGGGCCCAGACGCTGACCGATCAGTCCAAACTATTTTATTATTATTTATAAACGGCCAACAATGCCAACAATGGCAGTCAGACTTGCCCGTAACACGCAGCAAATGAAGTACTGTGTATGGAGAGTCGTAATATTTTATATAAACACACACACACACACACCTGTACCGAACAGTCCACAGCATGAAGTACTGATGAGCCTCGAGTGAGGAAGGCGACAACCGCGAGTGGGCAAGGACCCCTTCAAGCAGACTGTGACAACACCACCCTAAAAACAGTTAATTCAAATCTCAAACTGACCGCACCGCACCGCACCGCACTGCAGACCACGAGGGGGCGCTCCTCGCCTCCACATCTCATAAGGGCAGAGAGTGTATTTGTGCCGCTCGCTTTACCTTTTAATAATAATAATAATACATTTTATTTATATAGCGCCTTTCCCACGCTCAAGGCGCTTTTACTCCTCCCGTGGCCTAAAGCATAAAGCACAGAGGTTAGAATGAAAGCATCCAAGTGGGCGCCACATCATCACACGCCCACCAGCAAGTCAACGGCGCGTCACCCGATCAGGCAATCAAGTGACGGCCACCCGAGGTGAACGGAGGTGAAGAGCTGCCTGCCATTACGGTGCTGCTTGGTCTCCACACTGACACCCATATTATGATGCGGCCCGTCTATTACGTAATGTTCACGTGTGAAGGGCCCCACGCCGAACTGGGCGACTCCACGTGCCAACCTTCACCCACTTTTATCAGGGACAAAGGCGCATAAATGCTGTCGGCCATTCATTTACTTCCACGAGTGTCCTGCTAAACTGTAATATGTCACTTTCCTCTACACGACACAGTGGTCGCCGCACGTCTTTGTCTCGGCCTGGTGTTTATCCAGTGGCGGTCACACGCGTGTCCCGTGCGCCTCGGCCTGTTGTCTTTTTCGAGTTTTTTTTTTTTTTCACGGGGACATTTCGCAGGCCAGCAGTCGCCACCGTTCGTTTTCTTCTCAGAGGGATGTGCAGCAGCAAAGGCACGCGCGAGGCCTAAAGTGACGGCCACTTAATTGGGTCCAATTTTTAAAACGCAGACTGGCGAACGAGCAGACGTTTACTTTTCTTAATCGATAAAAACCCGCCAAGCCACAACGACTCCTCGACTCAATGGCGCGTTTCCACACTGGCGGCTTCTTCGCCTAAAATGTAACTGCAGTTGCGAGCCGCGCGCCTTACTTTGAACCAATCACACCTCATATGCAAATAAGCTTCCCACAATGCCTACTTAGACTTGTCAGACGAACCGTCGTTTCTTCGCGTCTGCGTTCTTACGACACCGCTAACTGCTCCGTTTCGAGTCGTTTTGGTTTTTCCTTGACGGTTCCCATTCACGTGTACACGTGACCTGTCACAACGGACGGTAACCGAAGCGCGTCTGTCCAACAACAGCCGAACACGTCACGTTTATGAGAGAACGTTTACCCCTACTGTATATTTCAATACATAGGCATTCGGCATATTAGGTAAAAATACTAACGGATAAGTAACGAGGGGAAAAAACTCGTGGTACTAAAACCAAGAAAAAGGGACGCGCTGGTAGCATGCACCGGGTCGAGAAGGCGGATCGCTTGTGCGGTTTACGCCGCTATGGCTGCAGCACCAGGATGTGTGTGTGGCTACGGGGACGAAGCCAGCTGTCCCTGGCGATGTCACTTCACGATGTCCGAGGTGGCTGTTCTCACGGCGCTTCGGTCTGCTGACTCGCATCTGCTCGGAAAAGATCGCCAGCTCGAGTGTCCGCGCGGCCCTGAAAACGTCCCACTGAGTCCGCCTCAGCCCGGTAACGTGAACGCGGCCCACGGTCCACATCCTTACAAAGCGCCGATGTTCTTCACATTTTCCCTCCCATTAGTTTTTTTTGTGTGTATTTCGTGCTCGATAACCGGTCCTGCGTAAAGTGTGGAGAAGAACAAGCAGCACACAGCGCGGCTCTCCTGGCTGACTGCGATTTAACAACTGTACACACACACACACACACACACACACACGTCAACAAAACTACAGAATCAGAGAGCGACCTCCGACGATGGAAGGCCATTTTCAGGTAAGTCATTTAAGATATGGCGACATCAGTTGGCGGATTTTTATTCAGGCTGATTACAATTTTAAATGCCAATATTAAGACTGATGGCCTTTTTGTTTTGCTTCTGCTATTAAAATGCGGCGGTCGCTCCTCTTTTCCAGCCTGTGGTAGTCTGGGAGATAGGCTACTGGAGCTTTGAGATTTGCATATCAAACGGCTACTCTGTCAGCCGTCACAAATATGTGCAAATGACACCAATTTTGATAAATAAAGCTGGATAACCGAGCACAGGATAACAATATTAATAACCTACATTACATGGGACCAATTATAGACGGGCCAATGATAAATCCATTTCAGTTTTATTATAATTTTATTACTGTGCACACACACACGCACATCACTCAGAACTGACATGAGAGCGCACAGATGCATTTGTTCATTCATTAATCCCCTAACGTATCTTACTGTTTCTAATCAGGACATGTGCACATAATATAACAGCCATATAATCAGTGAGGTGTTTGCTTTACAGATTATTACCTTGATAAACATCATTATAAAGGTGCAGCGGTGGCCCTGAGGCTAATGATCTGTGCTGGTACCTGGAAGGATGTCGGTTTAAATCCCATTAATGCCAGAAGGGATCCTACTCTGTTGGGCCCTTAACTTGAAAACTGCTCCAGAGACGCCGCACAATGGCCAACCCTGCACTCAAAAAGTCATGCAACACCACCACCGCCCCTCAGGCATCAGTAAAGTGTACAGAGAACCAAAAATCAACACACTTGTCCACGCAGCACCTGCAGTGTACACTTCGGCGAGTCAGACGGCCTTCATTTCAATGTTAAATTAAACCTGTCCATGTGAAAGCCTACATCTTGAACACATCACCACCCTCACAATCGGCCATCTTTGTGTCCTCCATGTATCAAGTGTCGTCATCGCTGAGGCAAGAGTTGTGTCCTCCATGTCCAGCCACCTATCAAAGAGGCTCACTCACCTTAACTGATGACTCAGAATCCTAAACTGCAACTCACCAGGACCCATGGATGACGGTCCACTTGCACTGAATTTAACTTGGTACTACAGACATAAGAAGAAGAAAGGGAGGCTAAACGTCCCAGAGACACCGAGAGCGAACAAACAAAACAACAATCATCAGGTCCCACCCACACTTGTATGGAGAAAACGAGGTTTACGTCAGGATGGTCTGTTGTCGGCTGTGATCCCAATTGAAAACCTAACAATTCTGGCAGCACGTAAGCAGGCCCTGGAGTGAAGGCAGCCAAGCACCTTTTCTGCATTCGGACCTTAGCTTTGGCGCCAGCCTACCAGATCGTGATGGTGGCACCACTACTGTCACTGGCAGGTTCAAGTTCTTCATCTGCTCCTCTGGGGAGCTTTCTTAATGAGCGAAGTGACGTTCAGCTCCCACTTGAGATCCTGGCCTAACACCACGGCACCAGCGTTTCTTGCCTTAATGATCAGAAAGACCGTGGAGATACCCCATGGTAATCCACTCGAGTGTCGCTCTCACCTGACTTTAGGAAGCCAAACATCCAGCAGCTGAGCACATCACAGTACGGGGTCTGCTCAGGTTATTCACATCTTTGAATTCTAAGAGTTAACAATGGAAATGATCTTCCATACAGCACTGACCTCTGTGGTCTTAGCAGGGTCTAAAGGACTGTCATTTTAGGGGTACTAAACTTTCTCTTTCCCAATATCATTGTGATGATAAAACAAGATGGCTGCATGTTGGTGGCACAACAGGAACACAGGGTCATGGTTGGAAACTTGAGGGCAGATTTTGCAAAATGTTAGAAAGTTTTTCTTCAAGCAAAGAACCGCAGACACCTGAAAGGAATGACCAAGTAACGTGGTGGGCAGCAGGACTTTAGGAACCTTCAGATCTCAACTTGACATAAATTTGACAAGCTGAGTGAATAGGACACACGAGCCTGCTGGGCCGAATGGCGGCCTGTTCTCATCACAACCTTTCTAATGCCAACGGTGACACATTGGGGCACAACTTGTCTTTAGGAAGTCACCCGTGCAATTTGGCAAAACACCAGCAAAGGAGCCAACCTTGGAAACGGCCGAGCAAACAAAGTGAGCGAAAAGACACGGCATCCCGACGGTAAGCACTACTCCAAGAACACAAGTCACGCCAAACTGCTTTAAGACACTGATCAAAAAAATTTATTATTCATAACACAAAAATATACAGTTTTTTTTTTTTTCAGTCTGAACGAAATGAAAAATATTGATTGCACTTCTTTGAAAAGTAGAAGTGATCAAAAAGGCCGTTTGCTTTACGCCTGTGGGGCGGGAGGGATTCGAAATGTTTCCATTCAGAACACTGAACACAACTTTCTAGACAGAGCGAGTGAGACCTTGAATGACGGGAAAGTAGAATCCGAAAACGACAAACCGAACAAGTTACATTTACAGGTGCTGCTTGTTCATTGCTAAATACATGTAAACAAAATAAAATTAAAATAAAATAAAAAAAATGAGTACAATATCAAATTTACTTCTTGGTGGGTGTGCGATCGAATCCGTGTTTACATCAACAGTCCTGAAACGAGCTTAATAATGGCAACTGATTTATATTACACTTGAGCTCTCCCTCTCTCTTTCTTTCTCTCTCTCTTTCTCTTTCTTTCTAGGCCACTACAGCTCTTGTTCACCTTGTTTTAAGCAGAAGCAACAGCAGCAGCACGTCAGCTCAGACAGTTTTCAGGTCTTCTTTCAAACTTCAGATCGGCCTACAAAAGGAAAAACGTTAAAGAGACAGTGAGTTAGGACAACTAAACACGAGATGGGAGTGAAGCATTCAGGCCAAATGGAACAAACAGTCTCTGCTTTCCTCAGCTACACAAAAGGTCAGAGGACATTTGAGGATTACGTCGGCTTGACAAGAGCGGCCACGGAGTAAACGTGCAGCTCCTTCATTAAGGTAGCAGTGAGCCGCAGGTGAAGCCCCACGTTCACTACCTGCATTCACCATTTCTCCTCTGCCCACACTAGTAATGACAGCTTTATAAAGCAGAACAGGTAAAGCCGTGGCTCTTTTAACCCAAGATTTCTAGAAGGTAGTTTCCTACAGTGCAGGAGAAGTTAAAGACATACCTCAGTAAATGCTATAAAGCAGCCCGTTTATTTAGGAAATTACTCTTTAATGCCAAATAATTCTTGGCATCACTGCACCCCTACAGTTACAGTCAGAGAGAGTTTTGTGGTGATGAGTTAACAAGTAAAACACAGAAAGTAAAAATAAATCAAAAGCCTTTCAGAAATGTCTAAACAAATAAAAAACAAAGGAAAACAAAAAAACACAACAGCAAGCTTAAGGTTTACAGGCAACAGCATTCAAACATGGAGTTGGGTAGAGAAAGGAGTACCTGGCGTGAGTACCTGCACAGATTGACTGAATCCTTGATTTTTAAATTGGCTTTTCATGGGTCGCTCACAACACCAACGCTGTGTGAGGTATGGAAGTCAGCTGCAATAATTCATAAACCCTACACTTCCAGCAATCCAATGCTACTGGCTCTCGAGTTACAGAACAAACTGCATTAGAATGCAAGGCAATCAGGCAAAAATAATAGATATATACTGCAAAGAGTGTCAGTTATAACAAAGGTCCTTTACATGTGCCTCAGAGGTCAATTAAGAATGGGACTTAAAATGTTAAAAGGGCTAAAGTCAAAAATATATAGGTTAAAAAAAAAAAGTTATTAATGAGACCCTATAGAGTTTGTGAAAAAGAAAAAGAAAAAAAAAAAAAAAAAAAGGATATACATTTAACAAGGAATTATATCTAAATAGAACTGGAGCTATACTATAGAGGCACAGAACGCTCTGGGGAATTCCAGTAGGAATGTGTATAAAATAAGGTACCTCCGCATGTTTTGCAGGACTACACTGTCCTTCCATTCTGGGTATGTTTTTTTCTCTATTTCTTCGCAGCTCCATCTTCTTCCACGTAATACTTACGCTGCACTATTAAAACAAAAAAACCTAACCAACAATCAAAAAATCCACTTACCTCGGCCTGATCTGAGGTCATATCAGATCAGTTTTAATTGGACTGAGTGTCACCTTCAGATTTTAGGTCTTCGTTTGTGCCATTGACCTCACTCTCTGGAGCATCCACCTCCATTTGTTCCACCTTGGATGCATCACTTGATTTTTCATCTGTACTGCTCTTCTTGCTGCTGCGCTTTTCATCAGAATCTCTTTTTTCTGAAAGACAGACGTCGTGTTAAAAACTGAAATGACTAAAAGGAACTGCAGCCTGACTCACAGAGGGTTATAGCAAAGGCTGAGCTTGGATGAATGACCACTGAAGCGATTCAAGTGGTAAAGCCAACAATCAAGTTACCACAGAGAATCCCCATGAAGGTGCATCGAGGCCAAAGCAGTGACTTAGAACCCAAGCTCCACCAGTAGCAGTCATCATTCCAAACTTGTAACACAAGTCATCTGATCAGAACATTTATTTAGCAAGTGTCCTGCAACTCTGGATGTCAGAAATGGCTCAGTTTTTCAAATCTCGTAGGTTCATAGAATTCATTTCTGTCACTCACACACACAAAAGAACAGTGAGATGCTTACTTGCAACACACAGCTCTCGTATGTGTACTTCATTTTCAAACAAAAGCCTGTTCACACCTTTGGCCAAATACAGTATCTACAATGGTCATCAATACAATTTATTTTTATATAGCCCAAAATCACACAAGGAGGGCCGCAATGGGCTTTAACAGGCCCTGCCACTCGACAGCCCCCCAAGCCTTGACTCTCTTAAGACGACAAGGAAAAACTCCCAAAAAAACCCTTGTAGGGGGAAAAAAAAAAATAGAAAAAACCTTGGGAAGGTTAAACAACCTTCAGTGCAGCATCAGAGCCCTGGTGGGGCTGCAAAGCCTTTCTTTCAACTGGTGGAGTTGGCTAGTGTGAAAGTGCCCAGTATCCAAGAGGCTGCTCAAAGGTGTGCATAGACACCCTACAAGAAATCATGTGGAGGCAACTTCTAGAGTGTCCAGGTGTGAAAGTGGAGGTGACCCACCAGAAAGCAGACACGTGCCTGCTTCTTACTAGAAGTGTCATTCAGTCTGCTGCACAACATGGGGATGTGGTGGGCTACGGGTACCACAATTACCCAATTGTGGATGGTTTTGTCAATTGCCATTAGTGCTGCTGGGGGCCCTTCACCATATGACTACCATTATCAAACATACCTAATCCAATTGAGGGTAGCAGGATAGAAATTGGCTTTCTTATGTATACTGCGGCACAACACAAATTAAACAACTGAATGTGCCGTTGTATCCTACTGGTCTGTTGAAAATGTAGCACTTTTAAGCAAAGAGACTTGCAGAAAATCAATGTGCGTAAATCAGGGTTAGGGTCATTGCACACCACTTTCTGTAGCCACTTCCTGCATTTCAAAGAGAGACTTCTATGCCAAAGTGAAATGTGAATTAGATGTTTTAAGCTGCATGTGGTTCACAAAGTCTCCTCAGTTCTTACCTTTGTCTTTTGATTTTCCTTCCCTCTCCTTCTCTCTGCTCCTACTCCTGTGTTTATGAGATTTCCTTTCTGGGCTTCTGGATCGTCGTTTCTCTCTGCTTCGGGACCTCTGCTTCCTCTCAGAGCGGTCACGACTCCGCCGACGATCTCTATCCCTGCTCCTTTTAAGAAAGCACATTAGAATTTTGGCTTGCGACTCGGGCGTAACACCCATCCACCTAACTGTTCATCACTCAGTTCTCATATTATTCACCCAATCCCCTCTCTCTTAGATGTGACATTCCATGATATGGGTTAAATTTCAGAAGGAGGTCCTCACAGAACACAAAATCAAGTTAGAAGTGAATTGCCCGGCGACTACAACTTCAACTAACTTCCTTTAATAGAAAAAGAAAAATTTCACCACACATTTACAACCTGCTGCGCACAAATCACAGCGACGAAACGGCTCCTTCCCATTTCTGCTCTATTGCCAGATTTTTAGCTAATATCCCTCAACGTTTGTGGCCCTTTTTCAATAATATGTTTTCAGCCATGCTTCCATGTGTTCAGACATCTTTCTAACCTGCTGTAACTGAACTGCTCTCTTATTCTACTGAGCTATAAATATATTTCAGTTCAGTTCCTGGTAGTCTACTTGAGTAGAAGGACCTGGTACTTATTTATAGTTTCAAGTACAGCAACTTTGGATCACAAGAAAAAACTCAAAATAACCAGAGTCATAAGACGTAATCTGCACAGGACACACAGCACGGGGCTAGCAGACATTTCAATGAAAGTGTGAACACCACGCCCTTCAACCAACCAGTACCTGCTTATGTAACAGAATTTCACTTTCACACTCTGAAGTCATAAAAAAATAAATAAATCAAACGCTTGCTAACTGGCAGTTTTCTAAGTCTCAGCATTACGCGTTATTACGTAATTCCCAACATATTATGTTTAATTGAGAAAGCAACTACCGCCGCATGGACATATTCAATAAGGACATTTCTTCAGGATTTGCTGAAAAGGGTGGAGTAGTGAGATTACTGTCCTCATGCCTCTGTGTCATCCTGTATTAAACGTAACATGTGAATGACCTCGGACTGTGGCGGTGCCACTTTTACTTATCCACTGCCTACAGAATGTCTTTGAGCAGCTGGGATCTTCCTGTTCCGTGTGTCTTGCTGTATCAATGCTTCTTGATTGCAAGTTCCATGCTGATTTCCCAATGAAACATGTGCTGCAGGCTTTTTATTTGAATCAGAGTGGGGGCTTCAAGTTCACTCAAACTTTCCTGCTCACCCACCCACTAAACAAGGGCCATAAGCCTCACCTGGTATGTTTTCCTTATTGCTGGATCTTGTAGTAGATTGCATAACTATTCTGTTTGAAGTGTTATCTGCACATCCCAACCTTGGCACTAAGCAAATCACTTTTAGAAACATACAACTTGTTAAAATCTCCTCTTGTAGATGGTCATTATTACCTTCCCTTCCATCGTTCACTGGGTGTTCCATTATCAAGGGGACTCTTTCTTGTAACTCTATTGCTTTTAAATGTTATTTAGTTGCGTTGACATGGCCTGCACCTTGTACTGCCGCTGAATTACACTCTGTTAGCTCTGGCATTGATGTACTGGAGGACCTGGCATTTTGACAAAGGGCACCTCTACTAAGACAGGAATGTGATTTCTAAAAAAATAATTTTTAAAATATTAAGATAAGGGAAATGTACATTTTCCACCATTAAACTTGTACAGCCTTCAAATATCCCGTTATAGAAAACTGTGATAAATGTAAAAACTACATCTAAATAAAACTTTTGTCTATGCATCTCACACCCCAAGTACATGTCTAATTCCACTAGGGCCAAAGGTTGTGGGGCTGTCCCGAATACAGATTCTGAATGCCTTTGTTATTATTATTTTAGTCAAGTCTCCCACTTTCTTGGCCAACACTAGGTACACAGTCCTGGTCTCGCATAAATGGATATTGCCAGCAAGTCTCCATGTTTAGCACAGTAACACTTCTCTGGAGAATGGCACTTATTACAATATAAAAATGCATACATTTGACTCCCACCTTGCATTTCTGGCTAACATGGTGGAGTGGACTGCTGTCTCACAATTAATATATGACATGGAAAAGCTGCTGTGAAAGATGGCAATTATTTACTGCTGTGCCATTCTGTTCTGATGCCTTAACATCACAGTTCAGTCTGGAGTGGTGTTCACGTGTTCTAGGAAGTTTTCAAAGTTCCTATGATGTGCCACCTTCATGTGAATTCATTCATGTGAACTTCAGGTTGGATTTTTGGAAGAACTGCAAGGATGATGTTAATTTGCTTCTTGGTCTGCATTTAAAGACAAAGCTAACTAATTACATGCATTAAAAGTGCTTTTGGAGTCATGTAATACAACTGGACCATAACGCAATTTCTGGCTGACCCAGTTATTCATACATTGACAGCAGTGAATGGTCAGCATTATATCACAATTCAAAACAGCTGTTTTCTTTGAAATGTCACATTTAGAAACTGCAATTTAGGGGTGTTTATGTGTGAAATTTGACAGGAAAACTCTCCTCATTTGTCTAACATCACAAGTTATCCTTGATTCCAAAGGTGCTCCATAAAGCTCAGAACATGTCTCACAACTCCCTCTAGATGAGATTACCCACCAAAGACTCCATTTCATACAAAGCCCACCTCTCACCTCCCATCCACATCATTAGCTAACTGTGATGCGGACAACAGTCTCTGGTTGAACTACAACTATCTGCAACTTAAAGGGGGTGGGGGTGCATGCAAGGGGAGAAGGAACACCAATCAAAATGAAAGGGCTGGGGGAGCAAATGTACATACACAGGGCGCTGCCTTACCCAGGGCTCCAAATGGCAAATCCCCCCTCCCCCCCAAAAAAAACAACCCCGAACTGCAGTAGCACCTCGGATCCCCAAAGGTCTCCATGCAAGTTGGAGTTTGGCACAGCCCTGTTGGGTTGCGTGGGAGCTGCACAGCGCTACTTTGGTTTTCTGCCACACATGGAAGTATTTCCAAATAATGCTGATGCATCACCAGAAGTGCTCCCACATACAGCGTAAAAAGGACCACTTTACTTCACTTGAGGGGCCCAAGTCAGGAGGAAGGGAGACAAAGTTTGCTGGGAGGAGTGGAGGTGGAAGGAGAGAAAGTACAAGAAAAGGGAGAAGACAAAGTGCTCTGTGCTTTAATTGTACTTGTTGCATTTTGGATTGCAAACTATGCTGGGCAGGTGGAAAACCAAAAAAGAAAGTGCTTCCCAAACTTTAATAAAAGCCTTGTGTATTGCTAGACTGTGAGGGGTACGTTAAGGACTGTGTTTGTTGCGTCGGTTGGTCACACAGGTTACGTATAGAGAACTGTCTGAATTCAATTTTCTTAAACCTTTAATAAAGTAATCAAAAGTCAGGGGTGTCACTCAGTTATGTTGTTCTCACAGTACAACGATAAAATGTGAACCGTTTATCACTTTTTAATGGCTTCAGTTGTATATTTATACACACCATGCTACAAGACTAATTATAAGCTTGTCACATAATAACCCTTCTCCTAGGTTACCTTGCCAACAAAGTGAATGTCAATGCAAGGGTCTTAAACTGAAGTGATTCGAGCCCCTTCTAAGCAGAGAATATAAATACCTGCTGCGCTTCCTCTCACGATCCTTACTCCTGGACCTTCTGCGGTCTCGTGACCGGCTGCGACGCCTTTCAGAAGTCCTGCTTGAATGGCGGCTGCGTGAATGACTGCGCCGACGCCGATCTCTGTCACGATCTCGCTCTTTTTCTCTCTCGCGGTCTCGTTCCCGCTCTCTCTCTTTCTCACGTTCCTTCTCCCTTTCCCTTTCTCGATCTTCCTCCTCTTTTCTTCGCCTCTTCTCCCTCTCTTCCCGTTCTCTTTCACGATCTTCCCTTTCTTTTCTTCCCCGGTCTTCACGTTCTGGTTCATGGGACCGTCGTCTTATCTTCTCCTATTATTGATTCAAAAAACACAAAGGGGAAGTCAAATACATCTGCTCTAAACAGGAAGGAGGTCAAGGGAGTGAAAGTTGGATATTTCATTAAATCAAAAAAGTGTCCATTTTTACTTTTTCAAATTAGTGAAATTTCAAATTGATATTAGAACATTAATTCCACAACAGCTCTAGACCATGGGAACAGAATTTCTCTTTCCAAATACAGATTAAAATATGTAACAGTTCAGTCTAAAGAAATATTCTCAGGGGGCGGTCACTCAAGTGTACATAAGAATCCCAGTCACTCATTTGTTTTCTCAAGACAAAAAGCTCAGCAAATCTTACTTTATAATTCATCCACACCATTAACAACAATTTCACCTAAGGCATATAATGCATTTCTCGAGAATTCATTTAATATCAATGATTGATCTAACATGAATTTGTGTCTCTCTCTACTAAATAACACAAAGAAAAAAAAAATCTGAGATGAGGCTGAGGCTCTAAACAGGACCATCTAATATTTCCTGTATGAATTTTGAAAAGAATGCTACACAAACACAGTGTTCATGTGGGCAATAGCTTTTACTTCAGTTGTGTGTTTCAGGCCTGAACTATACTGTAGTTGTACCCAAGCACAGATTCTTATCCAATGATTTATTTTTTTTAGGTTTTCATTAAAGGATCAAACCAAATCAAATTCCTCCTACTAAAAGGCCTAAAACAAAAATCAATCAATGTAAACCAAAAAGTCAGTCTGTTCCTCTAAAAGAAAAATTGGGCAATTATATTTATTATCTAACAATTGGTGCTACATAAATGTTATTCATGTCTGCTAATCCCTCAGTGCCTGCTGTTTGGTTAGACTTCAACAAAATGACTCCTACATACCTTTAACTCTTCAACAGTTGACTTAATTTTGGCATAACCCATGTGTTGCTTTCCCATTAAATGATCATCCACTCTTGACTGGGCATCCCCAACAATAAGAAAAGCGCCACAGACTTCACATACTTCCATCTGCTTTTCTTGAGCAGCAAAGCTTTCTATTGTCTTTTAGAAATAGAGAAAACCATTAGCATCAAAAGACACACAAATCCTCAATTATAAAAATGAGAAAATACTATTAGTGTAATATTTACTTAAAACTTCAAATTCAAACATCTGGCCAGCTAGGCCTAGTTCAGGTTATAAACCCCTCAAAAATGATTTGTGTAGACAAACACTGGCTTCTTACATCAGTATGCTAATTATCATATAATTACAAGACACAAGACACCTACCAATACCCATAGCCTAATTTTGTTTTCTATTTTGAACTAATGATCCAAATCAGAGAATATTATTATTTTGGGTATTCTTTTCTTGTGCTTTGTCATTCCAAACAATAATGAAAGGGCAGTTCCATTCCTTAAAAAGAAACCCTTGTATGAATAAGAGAGTTAAACAAATGAATATAGCAAACATCAATCCAGCCATTTTGAATGTGTGATTAGTTCACTTACAGATGTTGTTGATCGCAGCTGTTCTCTTTCATCTTTTAATTGTTCCACAAGTTTCATCATTCCTTGTGCTTCTTCCACCTTGCCCTCTGAGCCAAGCTCTTCAATCTGGAGGAAAAGGAAATGCTGCCCATAAACCTCAAACAATTTAGCCGCAAAGAAACTTCACACAGCATTTTCAAACCCCCTTAATCCATCCGAGAGCCCCAGGATGGGAGTCAGATCTCGTCCTGACAGCAGTTGGCACCAAGGAGGAAACAAAAAAATTGCCAGAGATGGAGGGAAAAGGAAATGAAGGAAATACAGAATTGGAGAGGGTGTTGGTGTTGATAATTTAAGAGACATAATTTAGCAATTAATGAAACCTAGTCAGAGAAGCTTTTACATTTCCTATTTGAAAAAGAGTACAATAAATAAATGGCATTAATGTTTCTGATCAAGTGTGCTGGCACTGACACACAACCACGTTTGCCAATTCTTAACAAATATATTAGCACTACTTTACAGCCAAATACAAAGATATGCCCGGGGTCCCAAAAAATATACAGAAGGCTAGAAAAAGGCATATATTTATAGATGTAAAGCCTTTAAAGTAACTGTTTTACAGTGCCATTTATAACTGCATAACCATTCATTTATACAGAATCAGAGAACATTAACTTGAGGAAAGGTTGAAATATCAATACTTTACTATCAAAAACACAAAGATACCCCCAGGTGCATTTTTGGAGGTTACGTCAGTAAGGTCCACAATACTTAGAGAAATATGTTCAATCAGAATTTCAATTTCCCTAAAACATACCTGCAGCAAAAGTTCTTCAATTTTTTCTGTCAAAACTTGTATTTTTTCTTCATTCTTGCCCGAGGGTCCAGAACCCTAGAAGTCAAACAAACTATTTATATATTATATTTATTAAATATATTAAATATATATATTATATTTATTAAATATATTAAATATATATA
>JANRMT010062846.1:1481110-1513010 GCA_026402145.1 Polypterus bichir lapradei | reverse complement strand
AATAAATGTTTGACATATCATGATTTTGTCTTCAATGATGCTGCATCAATGCATAAAACTCCAAAACAGGACATTTATAGGGGCTTATGAATGAACTGGAAAAGTGCACAATACAAGATGATATTTTACCAACAAAAAAAAAAGTGTGTGAATGGAATGAAAGTAAAAAAAACTCACAAATCTCAGAATGGGCTTAAAAAAAAAAAAAAAAAAAGATACAAAATGAAGTCTTTATTTTAGGGGAAAAAATAGAACACAACTAAAAAGGTTAGCTAAAACAAACAAATTAAGGTATTAACAACAGTAAAAAGGTATCAATACACACACAAACAAGTTATGCTAATTTATATAAGTACCATTAAGTTACATCAAGCTACCATCTGACTCGAGCTTAAGACTCGTTTTTCTCTCACAACTAGACAGCAGTTGATCACATTATAAAAAGGTGTAAATATGTGATCAGATCAATCAAACCACACACAGAAGTGGTGAGAAACAGAGTAGTGCCCAGTGCCAAGTCAGTACAAGTAACTGACAATCACACCTCCCAGTTTTATAGCACAACTGTAATGTACACAGGTAGGGTGACTGACCACACTGTACAGTACAGTACAACCTGCACATTTTAATGTATTTAAGTATTCCACCTAAACTGTACCAGAGTACCATCCAGATAGAAATCTAATGATTAGTCCAGTTTTTACATCTGGCACAAAGTCTGAAAAGAAAGCTCTTATTTGCACTTTTCACTGCATACTTTTGTCTGAATTAACCACATCTCCCAAATTGCTCAAAATCAGTGAGAAAGGTGCTTTAAAACAAACTAATAAAGGGGAATCTTTAGGTTTTGTTAAAGGACTTAGGACACACTCAAACTCACATTACTTTAAACAAATATTTTACAATGAATGATTGTTAATAAAAAATTAAGCCTGTTAATTGTTATGATTGTTTTAAATACAGCAAGTAGGCACATACTTAAAAAAATCCATTGTCCTAAAACTCATATTAAACAAATATTTTACAAATAATTATTGTATTGTGTTAATAAAAAATGAATTGATCTGTTAATTATTGGTATGATTTTGTTTTAAATGCAGCAATTAGTCATATACAAAAAAATAATCCATCATGAATAAAAGTCAAATTCAACCTGGTCCATCGATGGAGTCAAAACTCCACTAACTCCTTGCTGGACACGAGGACAGTACAGGAGGTTTTCACATACACAGGAGTGCAATGGGGCAAAGAGTTTAAAAAGAAGAGAAAACTGAAGCATCTGCCTCACATGACACATTACCTTACTATTAGATTTTTTTGCACAAAAAAATTGCCATGACAAACATGAGAAGGCTCAGATAAAATCAAATTTCAGCAGATATACAAAGTGTCCCTGGAGCACAGGAAAAATGGTTTTATTACAACAAGGCATCAAGACTAAGAACAGAAGGATGCATCTGAAATGGTAAAAGAGGAGTAAATAAGTATGCCCTAAACTTACTGTTGGACAGAAGGCGATGCATTGTGTTTTCATCTAGATTGGTCCATTCCATTATATTTAAGGTTTTTATCATTTGCTTACATTGGTTTGACTTTCCCCATGTATTTGCTCTTAATATTCGATCACAAAAAAAGAGAAATACTTGTTGGCGGAATAAGAAAATATTCTTCAATTGTAAAGTCAATTACATATCATTGAGTCAGTAGGCACTGAGTTTGACAAGTATTTTTTATGCTATTCAATCACCTGGATTCTTTCCCAACAAATTTATTAATTTTACTCATTCGTTTCCAATTATTCTTTTCAAAATACCCATGTTGATTTGGACATGGTTGTAAGCTTTAAAAAAATGTGAAATGACAGCTGGATGCTGAATTGACCAGTTTTCCACCAAGTTGTGTAACTTGTCCAAAGACTCTATATACCTCTAGTTTCTGGTTAAATGTCTTGAGTCCTGCGGTCACAATGAACTGAGCACTAAGACTGTTAGTTTTACAAATGTCAACCTCTGGTGATAAATGATGCTATTTTTTTTTGCGTTCAAATCTGTTTATTACATTTTTTCTACAGTGCATGTTAATGTCACAGGTTACAAAGCAAACCCCCTTAAGACAGAATATCAAATATTGGCTTCAGTCAACTCTGTGTGGACTGACTTTGAAGGGTTAAACTTACCTAAATCTGATCTTGTGTTTGTGAACAGTTCTGCAGGACAAAAGCCACAGAGGTAATATTTACACACCTACAGAGGGGAAAAAACACCAAGAAAACAAATTTAGCACATTTCAGTGTTTCACACAATATAAGATATGCATGGGTTATAAAAAATAAAGCAAACAACTATATAAGATGTCGATGAGGATTAAAGGTATTATGGACACTAATTTGATTTACAAATCACAAGGACATAAAGACAGTTGAAGGTTTTTATTTAGTCACGTTCACCCAATAAACATGTAATCTGCTCTCTTAGTTGCATTCTATAACAGACAGGTATATGATTAAATGTCGACAAGACCGATTTAAAATGTGCACAGAAATTCTAGCAGTTTGGGGGTGCATTTTACCTAAAATGGTCACACGTCTGAAATTTTATTTATGTTCTACATTCCTTATTAAAAAGACGCAAGGCCCTGGGGGGGTAAAACGATGTTCGGGGGTAACTGGTGTTGGTCTTTAATTCGATCGTCCGCCTTGAGTTTCTGTAGTTAAAGATCTGCGTGTAACGGGGGGCTGTCATCAGTTGAGAGTAGTTCCAACTTTTTCAACCTCGTCCCCGATAAACACCAAATCACCTACGCCAGCGCCAATACCTTTAGCGGCAAGTCTGGTAATCTACGAGAGCTTTTTAAAATTTGATTACTTTATTACTTTAGTTTATTTTGCCTACACACACACTAAATATACACATTTATGTTAAATATAAAGTGTAACACATTTGTTAAATATAAAGTGTAACACATTTATGTTAAATATAAAGTGTAACACATCATTTAACGTGCAAAATCCATTACAAAATAAAAACTTTCAAATCTAAATCTTATTTTACTCAATTCATGACGTCCTAATACACAACAGTGAGTAAAAGTAAATGTGGACACTTACCGAAAACACTTAGCTCAAAACTGCGAGCTTATTAAAAAACACGCGAAATTACACCAAACAATCTAAAACTTCAGACCTTTGACAAGGCACTGGCCGCGCTTCTTCCAGGACACACACAACGTGCTCGCGGCCCCAGTGGGTGTCAGACGGCGTTCTTTTTAAACATTACAAAGATTTCACTTCATTTCCAGTTCCCGGCCGAAAGCGACCAAGTCGTGAGATGTGTAAATGTACTTGAAGCTGCGGCCGGCCCGCCGGCGAACACCACAGCCGTCCTTCATCCGGCAATACATCAGACTTCAGAAGAAAAAAATCTTTACTGAAAGCGCTGACCGCCTGTCTGCTCGTGCTGACCGACGGCGAACAGTTCACGCCACCACTGCCTCCCCCTCCTTCGTTAAGGTGCTCTCCCGTGCCGTTTTTCTTTCAGCCCACGGAGACGCTCAGTATTCCAATTCAGTCTCACTAGCATACGACACTAAAAAAAAGAGACACATATATGCCGACAAGGGAAGCCTCCGAGTTCTATGACTTTTACCAGGGCCTTATTCTTTGTCTTTGCGTACGACTGTGGAACTCACTGACGAGGAATCTTCCTCCAAATCTCCCCGCCATCCCGCTTTCTTGTAAGGCCGAACACTTACACTTTCATGATCCCATCGAACATTGCTGCGCTTCTCGTCCGGGGCCAGGTTCCGGTCCCGGCCCATTAACTCATCGAGCAACTGGGCGGCGGAAAGCATTGTTAGACTCAATGGCGTTGTTCACCTCCCTCTCTCGCCTACAAATTCTCTCCCAACACCTCACCGACCGATTTCACCGATGAAATGGCGGACGGTGCAACAGACTTTACCCAGAACACACCGCGAACAAGAGCTATTCACCATAGAAACGGATGGCCTCGGCGCGCGCAATATCACGTGCTGTCGCGCCCCCGTGTGCCAAGGCGGACTGTCTGTGCTGCAAGTACAGTAATGACGGCTGACAGTTACAGCATTTCCGTGGAGGTAAGAGGTTGGTTTTTGGGCCAGCAGATATATAGATTTTCAAACAGATTTACTCGGTTAATGTATTGGACTCCTTGTGTTTCCTTCTCTAAGTGTCTTGCAAGCAGGGATGTATCTGGCTGCTCTATCTGCTGTCTGAGCATTCTCTCCTAGCAGAATGGCCCGTTTGCTTTTATTTTCCAGTGCTGGGAACCCTTGGATCACTTCTATAGTTTGGTGAAGCTGGTGTGGTTGGCTTTTGACACCCTGGCACTGTCTGTGTGGAGCTGGAAGTTTTTTTTTCTAAGTTCTACCTTTACCCTCCATCCTCCTAAATATGTATTAATAGGTTAATTCAGTGGCAGACCCACATGTTTGGGGTGCTGAAGCTTGAACTCTTATGGGGGCCTCTTCACAACCAGCGGCAAGATCTGGGTGACCACTGTTATCTTCTTCAAAGGGAATGTTCCATGACAGATTATCACACATTTGTTAAAAAAAATAATCACTACATCTCACATTTTGATTAAAATTGCTGTACTGGATTAACTAACATGTCAAAGATACTGGTGGGAAGAAAAATTTCCAATGCCTTACAGTTTTTGAGTTATGGGGGACTGAAAATTAGGGAAATGTTATATATACATATACATATATGTGTATATATATATATATATACAGTACAGGCCAAAAGTTTGGACACCCCTCCTCATTCAATGTGTTTTCTTTATTTTCATGACTGAAGGCATCAAAACTATGTATGAACACATGTGGAGTTATGTACTTAACAAAAAAAGGTGAAATAACTGAAAACATGTTTTATATTCTAGTTTCTTCAAAATAGCCACCCTTTGCTCTGATTACTGCTTTGCACACTCTTGGCATTCTCTCGATGAGCTTCAACAGGTAGTCACCTGAAATGGTTTTCACTTCACAGGTGTGCCTTATCAGGGTTATTTAGTGGAATCTCTTGCTTTATCAATGGGGTTGGGACCAGCAGTTGTGTTGTGCAGAAGTCAGGTTAGTTGGACGATCATTTATTTTTCAACAGGACAATGACCCCAAACACACCTCCAGGCTGTGTAAGGGCTATTTGACCAAGAAGGAGAGTGATGGAGTGCTGTAAATGGTCATGAAAAGAAAGAAAACACATTGAATGAGGAGGTGTCGCCAAACTTTTGGCCTGTACTGTATATATATATATATATATATATATATATATATATATATATATATATATGCATGATGCATCATAGAATGATGAAATAAGACGTGGAAAAGGCCACAGTCAATATAATATTTTATTTTAGAAACCTATGACAAATAAATTAAAACTCACTGAAATGTTGTCCTTTACAATGGCTGACTGCAAGAAAAAATATCCATCCATCCATCCATCCATTATCCAGTCCGCTATATCAACCAACACAGGGCGCAAGGCAGGAAACAACCCCGGGCAGAGCACCAGCCCAACCGCAGAGCAAAAATATATGCCTTAATTTTTTCAAATAGGTCTCATGTAAGAGAAATAATTTTAACTTCTATACATTTAGAATGAAATATCGCTCGTTGTTTTCATTTACAGCTAGCCTACATTAAACTTTCATAACCTTTTAATTTTCATTTTAACTATTACTTTGTATTGAATAACACTATATTATTAATATTCTTATTTCTTAAAAAAAACCCTTCTCATATTTTTAAGCAATGTGGATTAAAGTCTCTTCGAGGGCCCTGAAACTGAAGTTTCAAGAGTTTCATAGTAAATCTGCCCCCGTGGTTAATCAGAGACCCTGTCAGGGCACTCTGTAAAATACCTGCAGTATGTCCACGGTTGGTGCCTGCTTTCCACATGATGGTGCCAAGACGTACTTCACTTTCCATGAGCCTGAAATGAATGAAGCGAATTTGATAACAGATGGACAGATAGTTTTACTTTAGGAATGTCTATTAGAATTTGCAAACAGCTCACAGATAGATAGATAGATAGATAGATAGATAGATAGATCGATCCGAGGTGTGATCCCAGAACGAGCTCTTCGCTCGCTCTTTGCAAAACTCCTATTATGGTAGGAACCAGGACGCCGCACCTCGCGGGTGTTACACTGAAATGTGTCCCCTGGGAGACGCAAAAGCGGCTGGACGGACTGTTTGCGTTTTCGCGGTTGGTGTTAAAAGAATTTGAAAAAAAAAACAGGGAGAAAAGGAAGTAAAAAAAAGAAGACCAGCTGACTTTACGGTGGTCCTTATGCACTGTATATATCCTTTCTGAGGTTGTTTTCGCGCTGTGTGCGATGACAGACTTTAACTTTAAACGGTTCACGTAGGAGTGGAGGGCGCCTGGCCGACCGGCTCACCACCGCAGCCTGAAGGTGTCTTTCCTGCCGGTTAGTGAGTGGATGTTGTTTTCCGTGGCGGATGGCTGAAATGACATGTCCGTCGGAAGACAAAGAGCTGCAGGAACAGCTGAGGGAGGCGTCAGCCATTGGTAATATTGACGAGGTTCAGACCCTGGTGGAGAGGGGAGTTGATGTGAACTCGCAGAATGAGATCAACGGCTGGTGAGTGACTCGAGAGGGGCCTCGAGCTAAACCGCTCCTGAAAAAAGAATGCGACGCGTTTGAACTCCGTCGACATGCCCGAGGGTTCTGCCTCTGCCTATCCGCTGCCCCGTCGTATTCCGGTGTATGTGCTGTAAAGCTCACTCTGCTTGTGCTTTGCTATCTTGGTGTTATTCGAGAGTTCGGGGATGGAAGGAGAGCCCAGTGACTGCACGTCCTCATGGACTGGTAGGGGATATCAGAAGACCCTCATTCCCAATCGGTGATAAAGTTAAGTTTTGAACGTGTTTTCCTCGCTTATTGCAATTTCTGTCTTACAATATCGGAGTGTAGACTCGCTGTGAGGTTCAGCCGTCTGTTAATCCTCTGAATCGGTGTATTGGGAAGTCAGCAGTGAGCCCATATCAGAAACATGCCAGGAATGGAATTGCCACTTCACTCCTTTAAATCATGGCAATACAGAGTTACCAGTCATTTCTACCTCTGAAGTGTGTGTGTGGAACATCCCACAAATAGGGGGGATGGGCATGCAGACTTCACGCAGGTGGCACACCAGTTAAGGAACAGGACTCTGGGCCAAGCACTGTGAGGCGACGGCCATACCTTATGTACTGCCCTGCCAACCAAGGGGCTTGCGCCTCTCCGATTTAACGTCTTTAATGGTCATATGCTAAAGGTATTACCTGGTAGGGCTATTTGCCAGTTAATTAAAATGTATATATTTTACATATATAAAAAGGTCTTCGGGACATTGTTGCCCTCCATTAATGGCATCTTTATTAAGTGTTGTATCTGTAAACCCAACATCATTGTGAAAGTCCATCCCACCGTTCCCACAATCTTCTTTGTCCCATTAGTATCCAAACCAGTTCTGCCGGGTCCTGTAAAAGTGTCTACCCCTTGGCGGTCCCCAAATCTGCTCCAAATTTATTTAAATGCAGTGCATTTGTTACTACTGTTGTTTTTTTAATTATATGTTATTACTTATGTATTTATTACTATCTATTCATTTACCGTTTATTTATTGGATACTTTTGCTTGTTTTGCACTTGTGTTTCAGTCTATGTCGCACCGCTGTCCTTTTTCATGCCACTGTATGCTACAGTACGGTGTATGGAGAGTATGACAATAAAGCCACATGTCCACAGCTTTCGGGTTACTGGGCACGATTCCAGTCCCGGACATTGTCTGAACTGAGTCTGCACCTTCTCCCTATGTGAGAGCGTGGTTTTTCTTGTAGTACTCGAGATTTATCCCATTCACAAAGATGTGCATTTTTGTTTAATATCGGTGTCGGTGGATGTGTGTGTATTTGTTCCTGCCTTGCACCCAGCAATGCTGGGTCGACATTTTCTTGCGGCATCCCTTTATTGCAATAAAAAGGTTCAGTAAGTTGGTGGACATCAGTATGCTAAAATATTTTACAGTAGATGTAATTGGAATATGGTGTGTGAGTAGAATGTTGACAAAGCCAAGTTGTTAAGCAGCATTAACTCCTATGGGACCAACATGTTAATTAACATTCACTGTAGGTAGCTGCTGCCTCACACAGACCAGTGTCCTGGGTACGAAACCAGGGGCTGGTTGTTGTCCATGAGGAGTTTTCCTCACACATTCCAAAGACGTGCATGGTAGGCTGCTGGGCAATAGTACATTTTCCCATTGAGGTAGTGTACTTGAGTGAGCCATACATTGGACTGGAGCTGAATCCTGTTTTGTGCTTGATGAAGCTGGAATGAGTTGCAGCCCCATAACACGGATTTGGATTAAGCAGGTTTAACAATGTTACATTTCTAGAACAATTTTTCTGTAGCACAGTTTCATACACAAAAGCAGGTCAAAGTGCTTTACAATAATAGTTGTTAAAACATGACATTTACAAAAAAAGAAAATGAATAAAGGTATTTTTAAGACCATAGTCCTGAGAAAGTAACTGTCCATCTTAAAAACAAATGCTATGGCGTGATGACCTGAGAGGATAGAAAAACAAAAACTCCAGCCAGCATGGATGTTGGAAAGATTAAAATCTCTAGGGGTCCAAGGTCAAAAGACGTCTCAACTAGCTGCATAAATATGTGTAATGTAGTTAAATTCAAAAGCTCTTTTATGAAAAAAATGCTCAAAATCACAAAGGGTGACATAAGAATAGATACCTGTAGACCTTTAGTTGGTGGATTTCCAAGGTTCCTCTTTGTTGTTTTCAAAGTTGACTGCACAATCATGATGTACAGTGGTGCTCAGATTAGCATTTAAATACTTGCACCCATTTCTTATTTCTAGGACCTGTTTGCATTGGGCATGCAAGCGGAATCACAGGCAGATTGTGTCTTACCTGTTAAATGCAGGCGCCGACAAAGAGATTCTCACTGCAAAAGGGGAAAGAGCTGCACAGCTAACTTCAAAACCTGATATCAGGAAACTTTTGGGAGGTAAGCCTTTTTTGTAGAAAAGGACATATTGTTTTGTTTTCTTGTTTTCAGTAAGTTCTTTTCGAGCTAATGGCCTGCTGTTGCACGTATTCTTGCTAGTTTATAATTTTTCTGTTACGATTTATGGAAGTAAAACACATCTCTTCAATGGCTTGTATGAGCTTTGCCCCTAAGTGCCCGAGAGAGTCCTTTAGAAGTTAGAATGGATGACAGCTTCTAGACCTTCCTTTCACACCCATCTCACCTTCAGCTACCAGCTCCAAGTCTGCATGTCTGTTCACTTTTTAATTAACACAGCACAGTAAACATACTTTCTCCAGCACAATGTTATTGTGAACACAACATTAATACTAGCTGTCCCTTGAAAATAAAAGAAGAGCAGGCTTGTTATTTGGGTATAGTGGCAGAATATGGTGTGGACATTGGTATTATGTTGGAGAAGGTAAGGATGTTCTATTGGTTATGTGAATTCCAAAGTGGATGAAGAACAGAACTGGCAGTGCTAACTACGGGAGGTCCAGGAGCTGTTGCCACTCCTATGTTCTGGACAGGGCTGTCTGGCATTGAAAGGAAAAGGGAGTATAGACTGTGTTTAAAATCAGTTTATTCAGAATTTTAGTTCAGAGTGCTTATGCTGATTTACAGGTGTAAGAAAGTAACAGAAAATAAACTAACATTTACATTCCAATTAAAAATCTACACATTAATAAACTTGTGTATCCTGATGTACTGGTGCCACTGCTGCAGTGCCAAATGACACTCATGGAATGTGAAACCAGAGATTGGGAGTTCTAGGATGCAATGATAAAAGTTTGGCTGAGGTAATCCAAACAGTAACAGTGTCTGCTAAAGAGTAGTGCTTCCCAAGTTCCCTGAAGGACCCCTATGGCTGCTGTGGGTTTTTATTCCAACCAGTTTCACAATCTGCATTATTCTCACTTTGAAGTAATAACACTCGTTAATGAGTTGTCTTTTTTTTTTTTTTTATTAAGAAAATTGTGAAATATTTGTGTTTTTTTGCCAAAAATTTAAATGCTTAATTTTTTTTAAATTCATTTTTTCTATAGCATTTTCACCTCTGATTGAATCTTAAAGCTGAAGCAGGCCAATAACTTGAGTACTGTGTTCACTTGTCTGCTCATTTGCATGAAACTTTTCTTAATGTACAGATAAGTGAAATATTCACTCCTCTTTAGCATTCAGTGTTGTTTGCATCTGTGTCTGCACTGCTCATTGCTAACCATCAGCATTTGGATACAATTAAGGCAACAAACTGAACAACAAAGGGAACATTAGAAGAAAACGGCCACAGAAACACAAGTATTTAAAAATACAGAAAATAATGCAAATATTAACGGATTAAAAAGAAAAATATTTGTAGTTGTCAACACAGTGAGATGAAGAAAAGTAAGAATGATGCACTAATCGTACAATTGATTGGAATAAAAGCCTAGTGCCAAGGGTGTCCCCCAGGACTAAATCTGAAAATCGCCATCCCAGGGATGTACTTGGTGGCATGAAAAAAGTGCAGCAACAAATGTGCTCTGCTGGTAAATTACCATTTCACTCTGGCACTTAACAGTCCAACATCTTAAAATAAACGGGACTAGAACTCCATCTTGGCAGCTATCATTTTCTAGTGGTGAACACATTAATAACAACACACCCAAACACCAACAGTGAATGTAATTGCATTTAAACTTTGCAGGGGATGAAACACAATTTAAGCCACACAGTACAAGCTAATCGTGCAAAGGAAGCTATAGAGCCAGAAAGTGCTAGTGCAGCTCTAGGCTGTCACTGTAAAGCGCACATCAGTGCGGGGCCCCACGACTGGTTTTCTTTTTCCGCAGACCCTGACTTCTCCTGTCTGCTGCCCAGTAAGTTAACAGCGGTTAAGTCATTGCAAAATTAAAAAATCTTAACATAGACATGCGTTTCTGACAGGAGTACTTTCATTTACTGAAAGAGTTTGTTTGGCTTGAGGTGCCAAGTTGCACTTTTGTTTACTTTGGTTTGATGTGGACACTGTGTCCATTGTAGTAGGGCCACATTCATGAAGAGTGTATCACAGCGTCCCTTATACAGTAACACCAACATTTCGGAGCTGCTGTGAATTAAATAAAAAAAAGATTCTGGACATACTTTGATATGCTTTGTATTTAGAAGCATTACTCATACTGTATGTGGATCTCAAATCGGCTGTATTACGCAACCGTGGCAACAATGTATCCAGCAAGTTTCACTAAGCCTTTAGCAGCTACAAGATCACGTGTGTGAAAACATTTGTCCATATGTTCAACACAATTTGCTTTTTTCAGTTGCTTAATGCAAATGTGGAGAACATCTTGCTTCTCCCCGAAGCACAATTTGGTTTAGCCAGGGAGCTTTAAACACAGTTCAGATAGTTCAGCTCCTTTGCTTCTCAGTGTCAATTCAGTAAGAGCCTGCTCCAAATCTCTGACTTCTAGCTTTTCTGCTGCACGATAACGTTTGCTTTTGATTGTCATTTATCCATCTGCCTGTTCTGTTTTCTCAATGTGCTTTTAATATCTGGAGCATACAATTAACACCATTATGATTGGATTTTTAACACATATACAGGATGTTTTATTTTTAATATTGTAATAGTTTTTGTTCATATTCAAAACAATAACATTTTTATAGGAGTTTTATCACACATTATAGCAACAACAACAACAACATTTATTTATATAGCACATATTCATACAAACAGTAGCTCAAAGTGCTTTACATAATAAAGAATAGAAAAATAAAAAACACAATATGAAAACAAAATAAATCAGCATTAATTAACATCGAATAAGAGTAAGGTCCAATGGCCAGGGGGGACAGAAAAAACAAAACAAAAACTCCAGACGGCTGGAGAAAAAAAAAATAAAATCTGTAGGGATTCCAGACCATGAGACCGCCCAGTCCCCTCTAGGTAGTTTTTCATCTAGCCAATTCTTACCCATATGAGTATGAAGAAGTCCCAGAGTGCCATGGGGTCACCTCATTTGCTAGCACCCTCATATACTATTATGAGTGTGTGCATCATGCGTTACTTTACTAATGTGGTAGAGATTGACATCTTAATTAAAGAAAGAAACTTATCCTCTAACAGGACAGATCTGATAAAACACTTAAGTCATTAATCAGGCAGGAGAAGAGCTTGTCCATCTGCTTCCTTTATTGCCTATGGCACCATGCTGAGGACGGAGTATCTCTCGCAGCAGTCTGTTACAGCATGATGAGAAATAAAGCATACGGGTTAATTTTATAAACTGTTGTATTTACATACGGTGTCAATCAATGCATACATTTACTCTGATTGGTTCATTTGTTTATGTCCAAATGATCTATATAAAATAATAGTCCATTTTATTATTTTCTTATTATTCTTAATACCATTTGGATTGAGCCACCACCCTTGAAATTTCTGTGCATATAACAACTGTCCAGTGTTGCTAAATACAGGTCATCTGATCTCTTAGTCATCTTTTTGTGTATTACATTTTTGTCCCGGTCATTCACTTTATCTCATTTCCTGATATGCCTGAACTGTTATTTGACACGTATTAACCCTTTATGCTATTTCTTTAAGATGAATTTGTTACCATAAAATTGTTTTTCCATAACTGATAATTATTGGTAACTGAAGAATCAAAACAATGTCTCCTTTAAAAGTATAGTTTGAAAGATGCCATATACTAAGACTGGAGTCTCATTTGGAGATGGTCTTTTTTACGCTTTCCAGAGTCAGATTGCCAGAAGTGTTTTTCCAACAACTCCTCGATCCTGTATATGCAGTATGCATATAAATACTGTGTTATCTCAATTATGATATATAAGCCTCTTTTGAATTAAGATTTTGCTACTGAAAAGATTGTTTTAGTTAGTGGAATGTTTTAAATAAAAAATACTGTAAATGAGTTACAAAAGTAGTAAAGCAAAACATATAATGCATGGTGAAACACTTGGGAACATGGAGTCAAAAACAGAAAGTGGTAAAAGGTGGAAGGAACGAAGCCAAGAGAGAAGCCTAAAAGAGTTGGACAAGTGGTGTCCAATGACCTGAGAAGAATGCGTCTCACAACTGCAGAATTATGTGTTTAATGTGGAATAAGGCAAAGTGGACGTAACACTAAAAGCAACTTTATATACTGTGCTATCCTGTGAGGTATTTTTTAGATGCTGCCATTATCTAACCATAATGTTTGCTGTTTGCATTCATAAACTGAAGTCTGTATAAGCCCTGTAGATAAGTGTGTGGCTCATTGAAATGGTCATCCGACGACCACTTAGATTTTTATCTGGTATAGCCTGGGACAGAGGAAGGGAGCTGAAAAATTGGTCAAAGCAAAACTGTCAGCCCTTCACTTGTTTTATAAAGTCGTCAGGGTTAGTACCACATTGCAGTATAAACTTGTTTTTTTGTGGTTTCAATCTATTTTCTGTCACCCAATGGAAACTTGTTTTGCATTATGTTTCCCACTACTTCTTTAAAAACAGTACTGCGGATCACGTAGAGCTTTGGCAGATTTGCTCGTATTAACATTTTCTTGCTGTACAAGTTGCTTTGGCAATGCGGGTTATAGCAAAATTTCAGAATGGCCAAGTCAGAATAATAACAAATGAAAGGTGTGCACTTTTCTGTGTCTAATGTAGCTTTGTAATTAATTACAATATCTTTTACATTTGTGTAGTGGAAGAAAATGAAATAATTGAAGCAAAAGAAGCTGAGCTGCCTATCACAGCAAACTACCTTACACATCCGCAGTTCCCATATGCAGTAAGTGGTAAGAGTGCACCTGCATCAAGTGCCCAAGGCAGATGTTACACCGAGAGCAATGGAGCACTTGAAGCTGCCCACGATGAAGGCCCTACAATTTTTCCAGCAATTAAAGAAGCAAATGTGCACAACAACACGGTTGCACACAATGGAGAATCTCATGTGCATGCAGCTGACCACAACGGCGCTCCTCCTCAAAGTGCAGTGACTGCAGTAGCTCCAGAAGCTGTTCTCCCGAGCCATGGGGAATACCGAACACAGAATGGACTGGTTTGCACACCGCTACTTTCACCAAGTGCAAGTGGAGGCCCACCTGTCCCACCCACACGACAACAGTCAATACCTCAGCAGCTGCACAGCGCCCAGGTGGGAGCCATGCCAGCTTTTCAGCCATTTTTTTTCACGGGTGCTTTTCCCATGAATATGCAAGGTAAATCTCATTTCTAAGCTGAAGAGCTTTTGGAGGTGTTATTTTCTTTTGTCATCTTTTTTTCTGTATAGACAGGCTGTTAAAGTGTTTCTAATTTCTTTGAGTTTTATGATATGTTCATCTTTTTCCATTGTTTTATCGCTTCTGTTATTACTTATTGTAATTTGTTCTGTTTTACCTTTTGCAATCTAATCATTTATGAGTAGTTAGTTACCTCTATGTGTTAGTTGTTTGTTAACAGCCTTTTCTTTTAAATAGCGGGGGAACCAGTGCTGCTTACGGTGGAATAAAGTGCAGAAACTGAATAAATTTCCTAAGGGGGGAAATTTGGGTCTAAACAAAAATTACACTGACTAAACTTGGCATATTTGTGCAAGTCCCAAAATGTCTCAAAGGGATACTTCTATAATAAAGCATAGGTGCAGTCACTAAATAATGTTCCCAGAGGGGAAAAGTTTCACAAAGAAATGTAGCCTGTGGTCCTTCCCTGTGCAAATGAGGAATCCGTGCAAACTTTGGCAGAGATCAGTTCAGTGGTATGGGTTACCAGATAAACACGCATCCAGCTTTATATGTTCGATTAGTCTCTGTTGATTTTTAAGAGTTGAGCCAAGTTGCACAAGACCTCCAGTCACATAGGTGTGCTGCCATTAGGGACACCACCTGGGTTCCTAATTATGGACCCCTTAAACCTCACTCTGCCTCTTGAGTTTTGATCTTGCATTTTCAAATTAAGAAGTGGCTAATATAAGATGAAAGGGAATTTATTTGATTTCCATAACTGCATAATGAGGGTCATGGATATGGCAGAGCTTACATTGATAGATGGAAATACATTGCTGTAAAATGTTGCTGCTTTTCCTCAAAATTTTTTTTCCTCCAAATATTTCAGAACTGGTGCTGAAAGTTCGAATCCAAAACCCGGCTCTGAAGGAGAATGACTTTATTGAAGTTGAACTAGATCGGCAAGAGCTTACTTACAGATCTTTGCTCAGGGTGTGCTGTCGAGAACTTCAAGTCAGCACCGATCACGTGCAGAAGATCAGAAAGCTACCAAATACCATATTAAGAAAAGTAAGGTGATTTAAAGATGGTTTACCAAAAAACATGCTTTAATTTCTAATAACATTTGTTTAGAAAACATACCCTATGTTTTATAAAGTCCAATCACTTTAAAGATTCTTTTTTTTTTTTGGTCTTCACTGAACTGAAAGACTTCATTATAGAAGGCAGCTTTTATTATATCTTGTTTAAAGCTGCTCGTAAAACAGGTGTAGATCTCTTATGCGTATTACCAGACATGAAGAAACACGAGTGTCATACAGTTATTTCTGTGTCAAGTCTTTTGTCAAATTCTGTTTTGTATTGTTGTAGAAATTCAGGAATTTGCAGACTCCCCATCCCCATTAATGTACTGTAGCCCAGTGGAAAGTGAATAGGTATAGCACTTTGCAGTCTTCATTAAAGAAAGATGTTGCTGCATACCATATATTGAGCGAGCACAGCGTTTTGGCTGACAGAATTTATATTTACTTGTGGTGTCATAGTAAGTATGTACTGTACTTGTACTGCTTAATGTTGTTTTTGATATAATGCTCCCTTTACTGAGCACCCAATACAATATCAATATGGACATTTAGATTTAATAGTAGTAATATTAAACAAGCTGTGAAAAGGACAGCAAGATTTTCTTCCAGCATGGGTTTTATGATTCTATCAAGTTTATGTGATATTTCTGGATGGATGTATATACCTTGCACATTCTCTAGTTTTCCTGAATAGCATGCTTTGCCGAAATTATATTCTCTTTGGTATTTTTATTTCAAAACACTTAAACTCAAAATGACTTTTTATGACATTTCTTTGTTATAAACAAAAAACGAAAATGCCATTAGTATAACTATTAATTTCCTGTGTTGTGGATGTTGTAAGTTTACACAGGAGAAAGGCAAGAGACAAATGAGGTATTTGCTCCTGTCCTATCGGCCTGTGGTAACCAGACTTTGCACATTATGCTGGCAAACAGAGCCAAGAACATGAGCAAAATCAGTGCTTATATATCAGTTTTCAAGTTTATTTACAAAGCAAGGAACAAAATTTGAATCACACAGTGCAATATGGTAGTATGTATAACACATGGGAGGAGAGAAGGGCAGCAGAGGGGAAAGGTAAAAACAGATGGCCTGTAAAATGAAACCGCTTTCATAACAGTCTCCTGTGCCCTCTTATGTTACTCTTCCAGCCGTTTACACCCTAGGATTTGTGTGATCCAGATCCAAAAGGCCATATGCAAGGCTTAATAGATGCAAGATTGAGACAGATATTCCAGGCCCACTGTTTAGAGCTTAGTTACAAGAATTCACTTTATCCATTAATCAAGCAAAGCGTTTTCAAGTTGAAATAGTATAGAAGCATACTAGTTGCACATAAGTGAGCCACCCTCTTTGGTAACCTATGGGTTAACTTTACATAGGTCATATATATATTTTAGAGTGATGGCAAATTTAAAAAAATGATGACAGAAAGGATAAAATTTAGTAACAGCATAAGTTATCTGTTATCTATGTGCTCCAGCAAATCTAATCAGCCATAAAGCATTTATTCAGTGGTGTGTTCAGACAGTTGGTTTCTATTGGTGGGAACAGGCGAATATCTCAAGGTGTATTATTACGTATGTATGCTTAACTGTAAAATATACAAACTCAGTCCTTTGCAGAGAGTTTAACATTTCTTGTGTAATTTTCTCTTTCAAGGACAAAGATGTTGCAAGACTGCAAGACTTCCAGGAACTTGAACTGGTTTTAGATAAAAGTGAAAATCTTTCTTTACTGGCCAATGCTGGACAAGCCACTTTAACGGAGAAGCCTTGCTACAACATGAAGGCTTCAAAGCTCACGTACTAAATTTTTATTCAGAGTGATTTAGATACTTTCTTGATTTTTGTGAAATTCTCTTTTATTCTTTATAACACTAATTTACTGTTTTATATACTGCACAATATCATTTTTCAGATTATTATTCTGGCAAAGGAGTGATTTATCCATTAGAAACTGTGATGTACACCTTTCTTTAAGAAGGCCCTTTCAACTAACCTTTTTGGAATTTAATTGCATATGAGCTGTTTCTTACTCTTTATCTATTAAGTAGTTAATAGTCAAGGCGTTCTCATATTTTTGCAGACTGAATACATTTTTCGTGCAGTTTTTCTCAGGCAGTTGAGGTATTTGGTCCTGCCTGCATCAAGCCGGTGGACAGTTTTTGTCCCTTCTTGCAGCACATATTTTTGATAGGTCTTGGGTTAAAAAGTAGAACCCATGTCACGTTTTGCACATTTTTAAGTTGGTGTTCCTCTATACTATTTGAGACATTTTCTTTTTTGTGTAAAATTATAACCTATCCTCTTCCCTATCCCAGCCTAATATGCACTGCATTAGTGGATGTACAGGGTCTTGCTTTGTGCAGTACATGCTGTGCACACTGAAAAGCAAAACTGAACAATATTTTTCAAATCCATTGACAATTTAGATTTTATCACCTTTCCAAGTAAAATCCATTGCTTTCCTATTTAGTTGAATTGAGCATTTATTTCCCCATGTCTAATTTCCTACTTGAATTCTTCTATTTTTTAAATTGACTAACAAAAACATGTACTACCCAATCACACACAGCGATTTGCCATAAAAGTCAGTTTTCCTTTTCTCATTTGGCTGTTTGGTTAGCATTTGTTATCACTTGCAAAAAGACGTTTAATCTTATTTTCAGAGGAATATGATTGCTATTTTTAACTTTGTTTGTATTTGGGTTAACATTTTACAATTACTAGGATTAGGATGGAACAGTGACTATTAAAAAGCACAATTATTTTAAATAAGTTTATCTATTAAGTCACTAGGAAAAGCTAGTGATCATTACTAACCAGTCACTCAGGTTTAATATTTTCCTTGTTATGTTAAAGCATTAGATTATAACTAACCTAAATTACACGTTTCTATATACACACAAACCCTTTTGTGACTGTAAAATAAAGGCAGCTTACCTCATGAAAAGTACTATCAATTTAAAGAATTTTATATTTAATCTTACTGTAATATAGTAATTCATTAGTTCTTTTTTAACCTGTTAGTGTAACTTTATGTTAATGGCTGATAGTAGTATGACTGTTATTTTAGAAAGGATAATATAGGTGCTGTTGTTTTATAGTTTGTACAGCCTGTAATTTGGTATTTAGTCTGTTCACATACCTCTATACTGGCAGAGGAGACCTAAATGTCATGTTAACTTTGTCCCCGTCTCTGTTGAAGCTGCTTTTTTCCTCCACTATATGACTTTGGTTTTGCTATGGAATCTGTTGCCGGATTCTTTTCCAGAATAAGGAGTCGCTGTCGTTTAGCACTTTTTTCAAAGGCAAAAATTAGAGTATTGAAATTATTATACAGCCTATGGACAAATGTTTGTTTACCTTCAGTGCAAAGTATAACCGTGCATTTCTACATATTAGTGGTTCAACACATGCACAATTGCACTGCATGTTATTTTTAGATTTGTTACTACCTTCATTACAACGGTAGTTTAAAACAACCGTTTCTGTGATGCATTTTTTTGGTCAGGTTTATGTCTGTAGCTGAAAGTTCTTTTAAATGTTTGAAGGAGGGTCAGTAAGTGATGAGTGCTGCATATAAATTATAATAGACTATCAAGTTTCCTACATTTCCTTCCCACATTACATTTGTGCAGAAGATATTGAATGGTTTGACTCATATGTACAGTATATCTTCATGTGGTATTTTATAAGCTATTCTTATAAACAGGTGGATGTCTCTGAGATGCTAATAAGAACGATTATTACAGCAAATTCAGTTCAGACAAGTACAATGTTGTACACATTAACAAAAATAGTTAAAACTTATATAACAAAAGTAAATTTGTATATGAAAACAAATGTTGTAATGCTGTTATTGACTTGAATTCCCAAACTGTAGTGTTAAATGTGAGGTTGATGAATCTAGATAACTATTACTAAAGTATAGAGTCCCAATCTTCCTTATTACTCTGCATTTATGATGTACTCCTTAACATATGTAACATTAGGGAGTATAAATAGGCCTAGTGTTTAACAAGTTCCAATTTATGAACAACAGCAACAATATTAGACCTGTCCAATCTTTAAACCTTTTACGACAGATAAGTACGTGTTACACAGTTTTTGAAGGTTCGTATCTTTGCAGCTGCTACTAACCTGTTGTATGTGTTTGTTTTATTTTAAGGTGCAGTTGTCAGTCTTTCAAAGGAAAACAGTCAAACTAGTCTTCTTTTACTAGAAATACTGAATTGCCTTTTTTAACTTAAACCAAAATGTCACTTCCAAAGTTAAACTAAATTTTAAACTCATATTTTTGTGCTATTTTTAATTGATAAATTGCCAGTTACTAATCATTGAGTAAAAAGTAATATAATAATATCAAGGAAATTATTGCAGCTGAAAAAAGAAAAACGGGGATATTTCAGTTGCCCAAGGTTTCAGCATACAGAGCCTAGAAAACCAGTGCAGCTAAGCAGGCCAGAGTCCCACAGCGTTATTTCTCCATTAGTGTTGTATTCATACTCTTTAGGTTGATTTCATCTATTTGTTATATTTAAATGCTATTAAATACTGACTACAGCAGGTCATTGAAGTTGCTGCGTATGTAATGCCTACAACCTGCATGTCATAGTTTTGGTTTAATGTGCATAGGCTTGAGTCTAGTACTTTCATATTTAATATAGACATTTACCTCCCAAAGTAAGCGATTGTGTGTTTCATCATGGTGTTAAAAAAATAACAGTGTTTGTTCATTATGCCAAATTCATTTTTCTGTTTTCCTTGGAATATTATATAACATAGCCTATTAGTTACATTTAACGATTGTTTCAAGTTACATCTGAGACACTAAATAACAGAATATTTACATATTCTAAATGATAATCATTCTTCCTAAAATATACGATATTGTGCTAAAAAAAATGGCAAAAATTATCAATGGATGAAGAGAGTTAGTCAGACTACAAAAATCTATTTTGTACACAGTTCTCTTGGGTAAAATTTGCAGTTATCCTTGAATTTAAATAACTGTTCCAATAAAACTCTATTCTACTTGTTCTTTATGATTTAGCTTACATTGTATTTGAATTGTTCTTAGAAAGCAGCTGCTTCTGTCAGTTAATCTTTAGGTAAGGTTGTGCCATTTACAGAAAGCAGCATTATAAGGCACAGGAATACAACACAAAACAGAGGTTTCCTTTATTATTGTTTGTGATAAGAAAGAAAATTTTAATTCATGTCATGTTAGCTTTTCGTAAATGAAGCCACCAAATGAAAGTGCCTAACCATAAGAGAACTGTAAGCTCTAATCAATGTTAAGGCGTATTACATGCTCCGGTGTGCTGAAATGCATGAAAGCACTACGCTAGGTTATTGAGAAGACAAAGTGCACACTAGACGATACTTGAATCTGTAGACTGAGCATAGATGCTGAAAACCAGACAACTGTTAAAGGCCGAGATTCACTTCTGACTAAAGTACAAGTTGGAGTGAATATCTGCTAATGTGGTGTTTGCATTCCTAGAGAACCACATTTCAAAATGTTAAGTATTGCAGATCCAACAAAATATGGAAATACTATTTTGTGTGTTTTTTGTTTTGTTTTTTTTTTGTTGCTTCTTATGGTCCTTAAAGATTTGTTTAATTACAAAGAGAATCTCACCTTTCACAGGTTGTAGATAATGTGTAATTGATCTTTGTTTTACAAACAGCCATCACAGTTACACTGCTAAAAGTTTTGGCTTCTAAAGGCATAGTTCAGTTTATTTAAATTTGTCAGATGGCACACTACCCATTATTTGATGAGAGCAGTGCATCCATTTACAAAATATTAGTAAATATAAACCACAAAACGAATTACAAACAAAAACTAAAACATAAATCATTGTAATACATACATGTCAGAATATTTTTTAAATTATATTCTTCGAGCTGACATAAGTGTGGACTTAAAGTATCTGTTAATGTGTCCAATATCAATACCCTGATTGTTTTTTAAGTCTGTTTTACACTGATGCATATTTTTATATTCCTGTACTCCCTCCTTCACCTTCTGAAAAGCCATGCAGTACTCCCCACCAAACATCCTTTACACCTCTGTCCTTGACATGTGCTCTGACAGTTATCCAGATGTCAAAAAAATGAACTTCCCTTTTAAGTATTCAACATTAATAAATGTTATTTAAAATGTGTAGTAGGCTATGGATAGCTGGCAGTGGAGATGAGCAAAACAAAATTCTAACCTTCACTTAATGACAAAAAAAAATCAGTTAAATAGAAATTCTTATGTCTCTTTAGTCTTGTTGTTCATGGATTAATGCTTGAGTTGGCTTTTGGCATAAGCAGATGCTACCATTAATCATGATGCTTGCAGTTTATGGAGTTTTTTCTTGCAACTAGCCTGCTTTCACTAATGTATTCATATAAGTGGGTCCTTAAAATGCTTGGTAGATTTGCAGTTGCCTTTCTAATAAGGTGGTAACAGAGGAAGAATTATGCCTTTCAGTCATGTTATCCTCTGTTAGTTTTTATTAATCTCATCATGAGAATTTGAACATATATTTTTTGTGTTTTAAAAGTAACAGGCTCAGTATATGAGGAGAAAGTCTTTTGAATATATGTTTGTGGATTTTTGAACATGTAACACTGGTTTACATGTTAAAAGCAGACTTGGATATCGTCTGTGTGATACACACAAGATTTATGTTTGGGGGTAGGGACTTGGCAGGGTAGGCCTAACTTTCCTTTTCCAGCTGCAAGATTAAGTCTTTCCCAACACACCAATGCTTCTCCTCCACCCATTTTTAGTTACTACACCTCAGACTGTCCGGATCTCCTGTGTTGCAATGTGGCGTCTCCAGTCACTTGTGTAAAAGTTGTGTGATCTTTGTTTGTGGGCTCAGTGTAATGTTAGTCTTAATTCGCACAATCATCCCATTTTTTTCTCCATAAAAAGTAGTAAATACAAAAAAAGTATTTTTTTCACTGTTTTTATATTGTTTTTGGCAAGCCCAGCTTGGTCAGCTGCACTTAAGGATTTCAGGTTTTTCAAGTAACTAACATTGATGGGTTTAGTCCTATAACGTCTTAACTATTTTAATACTTAACACATCAGGTATTGCATTAACTTACTATTTGTGGCGGACTTATGAAAAATCAGATGCCCTTGTTGAAATGCTTTATTATTAAAAAAAAAAAAAAAAATGCAAATCTATAGCCAAGTATCCTGGTATCTTTCAGCACATGCTTACTATATGCTGCTCTCGGAGGGCCGGAATACCATCTGACTTCTCTGTTTTGTGTTTATAGGACTCGCATTTTCATGGATAAAGAGAAACTAACACATTTTAAATTGTAAAAGGATGGTCATTTAATTTTTATTTACAATAAAGGATTGCATTTCTGTATGTTTGTTAATGTTGGACATTTACCTAACAATGACAGGTTCTAAAATTAAAGTGTTTACATTATTAGAATATAGATATATATAAAAAAGCAGAAAAGGTGTTTGCTGACTTAACCTATGCATTCAGAGGCTGATATTTTTATAAATGTAATTTGATAAATACTAGTCACTTTCTAACCTATGTTAATTATTAAAACTGTCAAATAAAATTTAAAGCATGGTAAAAGGCATTGTGCATTTTTAAAAATTTGTTTCCAATTTGTGCCTGATATTCACATTTGAATCTTGTAAAATGTCTGCTTTCCAGAACCGTGATTTGAAGTCTTCTCTTGGTGCCACGTGGGTAGACTGTCACATTACACAAGGAAGCTGGTGTTTTGCCAGATGCCAATGGAAGCACTTTGTATATAAACCACTGGTCCAGGTCAGAGAGTAAGGAATGTTAAAAAGAGAAATAAGAACTTTTATAGATTGTAAAACTCAATTTATGCTCTCTGTGACCTCTGAAAATGTTGATGCAATATTCTTATTGTCTTAGCAATGTGCAGAAGCAGTTAGGAGGACACATAAAATGTTATATTGTAAAAGCTATTGAATATAAATTTGGGGACACTATAAAATGCATTTCTGAGGCCGCACCTGGAGTACTGTGTGCAGCTCAGGTTACTGGAGTACTTGAAGCTGTGGAGGGGAGAACAACTAAAGGGTATGTCCCATCCTGACCGACTCTTTAGTCGTGAGCAGAGCGGACTGCGTGGGGACCTCATTAAGATTTTCTTAAGATATCAGTAAAGTGGATGTGGCAGAATTCTTCCCACTAAATTGCAAATATTTGTCAAGGATCCCAGTGTAAAACTTTTTTTTTCTGTACGCAAAAAGTTCAGGGAGTCTGGAATAAACTCTTAAGCCATATCTTTCAACTTAAAAACCTGAAGTTTTTAACCCTAACGACCCTAAAAATGTTTCTGAACAAGACACAGGGATACCTTAGCTAATAGCCAATCAAATTAGTTTGAAGGACTGAATGCTGTCTAGTTTATCAGTCTTTTTAGTTTAAAATATGTGTGCTACAAACTGAGTTGCAGTTGTATGAAAATAATTTTGCAGCACAGCAGCTCTGTGCAGGTTAATATAAAAAAAAAAAGTAATGAGGGTAAGGAAACAAAATGTAATAATCTGCTTGTGCACCTAAAACATGAACATCACTGGGGCTAAACTGATGATCTACAGCAGGGTGAACAACGTCAGTCCTGGAGGGCCACAGCGGCTGCAGGTTTTTGTTGCAACCCAGCTGCGTAATTAAAACACACGGTTTTATGCCACATTCTGTTTAAATAGATATTCCACTCCTTACCTGCTACTATTCTGTGGTGTCAAATACCATCCAGCCAGTATGTTAGCTTTCTGGGAAAATCATCTAATTAGGCCATAAAGAATGAAAACCCTGCCATTGTTTTCTTTCAGAATGATGGCTGTCTTTATGCGTGTCAAGATGTCAGTCCATGGTTCTGATAGCTGAAAAAAATGAACCATCATGGAAAAAAAATGAAGGCCGGCTTAACATTGTAAAAGAATAGATACTTATTGATTTGGAGCAAAATCACTTTTGTAGACGGTTACCTTTACAGTGATTTTACATTTCATACTCGCACAACATTTTCAAACCTGCTTAGTCTCTTCAGCATCATGAAGGGCAGGGGACACTCGAGATGAAGTTTGTCATGTGTACATACTTCACATAATAAAAAGAAACTTATTTGCAAGTCTCCTTAAAACAGTAAAAATAATAAAATATCAACAGATACACAAGGAGAGAATACAGCATTATATTGTATGTAAATATATATATAGTATGTATATATATATAATATTTATACACTGTCTATAAACACACATTGTGTTTGTGTTATAATATTTGTTATTCTGATTGGCTGTTCAGTAACCTTATGATCAGTTAATGAAAAATCTCACTGAAACCAACTGGTGCAAAAGCCACTGGTCCGGTACCATTTGTTGGCATGAATAAAGTGACTGTGCAGGGTTGGCAGAGGTACTTCCCAATCCTGTTTGCCTTTCTAAGGCAGCAAATGCTGTATTTTTCTGAAGAGAAATCAGCTACGCACCAGTCATATTCCTTGCTCCCTTTACCACCTGCTACAGTATTTTCATTGCAGCATCCTCAGCAGGGTGCCACTTCATCACACCGCAGCTACTCTTGCACTTGTTTATTGGGCCTGTTTAGCGTTGCCACATGTCTTTGGGGATGCAATTTGAAAAACTGATCACCTAGATGACCACACATGTAAATACAGTGATATTGAAACTGGGATAAGTAGTACATCAGGCAAGATTCTCCCAAACAATACTTCCCTGGATATTACTCGTTATGCCTGACTGAAGTTTAATTTTAAGAAATTGTACCACTAGAGGGAGTATTTTAATCACATAACAGTGGGAGTTGGAGACTAGAAAGCACTTATTGGCTACTTTGTTCAGAGGTTACCCTAAGATGGGTAAATCCTGTGATGGGTTTGTGTGTCCCAATAATCCTAGGAGCTCTGTTGTCCGGGGCTTTATGCCCCTGGTAGGGTCACCCAAGGCAAACTGGTTCTAGGTGAGGGATGAGACAAAGAGTGGTTCAATAGACCTCTTATGACGAAGAAAAAATTTGGACGGTGTTTTCCCTTGCCCGGATGCGGGTCACTGGGGCCCCCCTCTGGAGCCAGGCCTGGAGCAACGTGGGTCCCCCTTCTCATGGGCTCACCACCTATGGGAGGGGCCAAGGAGGTTGGGTGCAGTGTGAGTTGGGTGGTGGCCGAAGGCGGGGACCTTGGCGGTCCGATCATCGGCTACAGAAGAGGGCTCTTGGGACGTGGAATGTCACCTCTCTGAAGGGGAAGGAGCCTGAGCTAGTGCGTGAGGTCGAGAGGTTCCGGCTAGATATAGTCGGGCTCACCTCAACGCACAGCTTGGACTCTGGAACCAATCTCCTTGAGAGGGGCTGGACTCTCAACCACTCTGGAGTTGCTACCGGTGAGAGGCGCCGAGTGGGTGTGGGCATATTTTTTGCCCTCTGATTTGGAGTCTGTGCATTGGGGTTTACCCTGGTGGAGGAGAGGGTAGCCTCCCTCCGCCTTTGGGTGGGGGGACGGGTCCTAACTGTTGTTTGTGCGTATGCGCCGAACAGCAGTTTGGAGTACCCACCCTGTTTGGAGTCCTTGGAGGAGGTGCTAGTGGGCATACCTTCTAGGGACTCCCTTGTACTGCTGGGAGACTTCAATGCTCAAGTGGGCAATGACAGTGAGACCTGGAAGGGCGTGATTGGGAGGAATGGACCACCCGAGTGGTTTTTTGTTATTGGACTTATGTGCTTGTCGCAGATTGTCCATAACAAACACCATGTTGAAGCACAGGGCTGTTCATATGGGCACTTGGCACCAAGACACCCTAGGCCTCAGTTCGATGATCGACTTTGTGGTCGTGTCGTCGGAGTTGCGGCCACATGTCTTGGACACTCAGGTGAAGAGAAGGGCGGAGCTGTCAACTGATCACCACCTGGTGGTGAGTTGGCTTCAATGGTGGGGGAGGATGCCGTTTAGGCCTGGTAGGCCCAAACATGTTGTGAGGGTCTGCTGGGAATGGCTAGCAGAGTCCCCTGTCAGAAGTAGCTTCAACTCCCACCTCTGGCAGAACTTCGACCACGTCCCGAGGGAGGTGGGGGACATCGAGTCCGAACGGGCCATGTTTCGTGCCTCTATTGTTGAGGCAGCTGACCGGAGCTGTGGCCGTAAGGTGGTCGGTGCCTGTCATGGCGGTAATCCCCGAACCCGTTGGTGGACACCAGTGGTGAGGGATGCCGTCAAGCTGAAGGAGTCCTACCGGACCCTTTTGTCCTGTGGGACTCTGGAGGCAGCTGATAGGTACCAGCAGCCCAAGCGGAATGCGGCTTTGGTGGTTGCTGAGGCAAAAACTCGGGCATGGGAGGAGTTTGGGGAGGCCATGGAGAACGACTTTCGGACAGCTTCGAGGAGATTCTGGTCCTCCGTCCAGCGTCTCAGGAGGGGGAAGCAGTGCAGTGTCAGCACCATATATGGTGGGAATGGTGCGCTGCTGACCTCGACTCGGGACGTTGTGGGTTGGTGGGGGAAGTACTTCGAAGACCTCCTCAATCCCACTAACATACCTTCCAAAGAGGAAGCAGAGCCTGGGGACTCGGAGGTGGGCTCCCCTTCTCTGGGGCTGAGGTCACCGAGGTGGTCAAAAAACTCCTTGGTGGCAGGGCCCCGGGGGTGGATGAGATACGCCCGGAGTTCCTCAAGGCTCTGGATGTTGTAGGACTGTCTTGGTTGACACATCTCTGCAACATCGCATGGACATCGGGGACAGTGCCTCTGGATTGGCAGACCGGGGTGGTGGTCCCATTCTTTACATAGAGGGACTAGAAGGGGGTGTTCCAACTACAGAGGGATCACACTCCTCAGCCTCCCTGGAAAAGTCTATTCGGGGGTCCTGGAGAGGAGGGTCCGTCGGATAGTCGAACCTCGGATTCAGGAGGAACAGTGTGGTTTTCGTCCTGGTCGCGGAACAGTGGACCAGCTCTACACCCTTAGCAGAGTCCTGGAGGGTGCATGAGAGTTTGCCCAACCAGTCTACATGTGTTTTGTGGCCTTGGAAAAGGCGTTCAACCGTGTCCCTCGGGGAATCCTGTGGGGGGTGCTCTGGGAGTATGGGGTACCGGACCCCCTGATAAGGGCTGTTCGGTCCCTTTACAACCGGTGTCAGAGCTTGGTCCGCATTGCCGGCAGTAAGTCGAACCTGTTTCCAGTGAGAGTTGGACTCCACCAGGGCTGCCCTTTGTCACCGATTCTGTTCATAACTTTTATGGACAGAATTTCTAGGCGCAGCCAGGGAGTTGAGGGGGTCCGGTTTGGTGGACTCAGGATTGGGTCACTGCTTTTTCCAGATGATTTTGTCCTGTTTGCTTCATCAGGCCGTGATCTTTATCTCTCTCTGGATCGGTTCGCAGCTGAGTGTGAAGCGGCTGGGATGAGAATCAGCAGCTCCAAATCCGAGACCATGGTCCTCAGCCGGAAAAGGGTGGAGTGCCCCCTCAGGGTTGGGAGCGAGATCCTGCCCCAAGTGGAGGAGTTTAAGTATCTCGGGGTCTTGTTCACGAGTGAGGGAAGAATGGAGCGTGAGATCGAAAGGCGGATTGGTGCGGCGTCCTCAGTGATGCGGGCTCTGCATCGGTCTGTCGTGGTGAAAAAAGAGCTGAGCCGTAAGGCAAAGCTCTCAATTTACCAGTCGATCTATGTTCCTATCCTCACCTATGGTCATGAGCTGACCGAAAGAAAGAGATCGCAAATACAAGCGGCTGAAATGAGTTTCCTCCGCAGGGTGTCTGGGCTTTCTTTAAAGATAAGGTGAGAAGCTCAGTCATCCGGGAGGGGCTCAGAGTAGAGCCGCTGCTCCTCCGCGTCGAGAGGAGTCAGATGAGGTGGCTCGGGCATCTGATCAGGATGCCTCCTGGACGCCTCCATAGTGAGGTGTTCCGGGCACGTCCAACCGGGAGGAGGCCCCAGGGAAGACCCAGGATACGCTGGAGGGACTGTGTCTTCCAGCTGGCCTGGGAACGCCTTGGGATTCTCCTGGAAGAGCTGGAAGAAGTGGCCGAGGAGAGGGAAGTCTGGGCATCTCTGCTCAAGCTGCTGCTCCCGCGACCTGACCTTGGATAAGCGGAAGAGGATGGATTGACAGCGGGAGTTGGAGACTAGAAAGCACTTATTGGCTACTTTGTTCAGAGGTTACCCTAAGATGGGTAAATCCTGTGATGGGTCAGCATCCTGTCCAGGTGAGTCCCACCCTGTGCCAGATTCTGCCAGGATTGTGACTGTTATTTGAGTGCTGTCTCAGATGAAATGGCACAATCCTTAAAATGGACAAAAACAAATTAAAACACTTTTTGGAATGCTTGAGGTTCATCTTTCCTTACAAATAGGATTTGAATATACACACAATGCAGTGCAAACTTATAATCTTTCCCTTTACACACCAGCCGCATTTCAAGCTGCCAGGTAAGCAGAAATAAGGGATGGCAGTGGAGGTGCTCCTGAATGCCAAATGCTTTACTCTACCAAAGGTAAATCAGCATTAAAAAACTTGAACATTGCTGCACTACCCAAGGGCCACAATGGAATTGAAGATGAGAATATTCTGGCCTCTTCAATACAATACAAGCATTTTTTCACAAAGCCGCTTGTCAGCAGATAGATACTAATCGTGTGTGTGTGTTCAACGTTATTCTCACGTGGGGAGTACTGTGAAATGCTTACTTTCATGTCTCACCAACATACAACGCACCTCAACTTTTAAAACCAGTCTGAAGACCCGCTGCTCTCATCTAGCACACCCTAATTAGAGCCAATGATTAGATGTTCTTGGAAGTATTTTTAGTTGTTTGTACAATGAAATAAATATTACAATAATTAATGATAAACTATTACTGGCTCATCTCTATTCCGCTTCTCGTACCACCGTTACACCACTCAAATGTTCTTCTGCCCATGACAAAGCTGCCAAAAATACTTGGAAGCTTTGGAGTCCAAGGATGAAAGGATTCAGCTGTCTTATTAGAGTCTCAAATAATACTGCGGGATGGCAGGCAGGGGGCAGACAGATGGTTGGCCTTGGTCACCAGAATTATGGCTGTGTCTGACTTTGTCTGTTATAATAGCTGTCAGCTGGCCACATCTCAGTGATGACACTAATTATTGTACCGTATATCTTTAGCATCCACTTATGTCAATTAACTTGAAATATCATATTGAAAGTGTGTTTCAACTGATCTGAAGTTGAATGTGTGCATATCATGTCATTTGTAAAATCTGTAATTTATAGCACTCAAAGCCTAAACTCAGTAAAAAAATGCAATGCAAAAATAAAAATAATTCAAAAGAGTGAATATTACTAGACAGGATGTGAATCTTTCCCAGTTTCCATGTAAACAGGCCACAATCTTCAGTGTGCTTTTGTATATATGCTACCATCAATGTGTGAAATTAGGCATTGCGTAGAATGTCTAGGAAATGTATAAAATGGGATGTCAAAGTATCCATCCATCCATTATCCAACCTGCTATATCCCAACACAGGGTCACAGGGGTCTGCTGGAGCCAATCCCAGCCAATACAGGGCACAAGGCAGGAAACACACCCCACGCAGGGTGCCAGCCCACCACAGATGTCCAAGTATGAAACAACTAAAATTTCAAACATATATATAAATACTGACCACAAGAGGGCGCCAGAGAGCCCCAAACCACTCACAATAACAATACAGCCCACAATATGAATAAAATGAAGGGTTTTTATTCCACAAAGCATCTTCCAAAGAACACCTCTGCGACCATTGGCTACAATTATACAATAAACCAACAATAAATCCCCAACCCTTTCTCCTTCACTGAGTGTTGCCTACTGCCTCCCGACTCTGTCTCAGTTCAAGTAAGTCAGCAGGCTTCCTTTTAAACCAGACCTATGGTCCTTGAGGTTGCATGCACTCAACATGGTGCCCTGCCTCATTTCCACTTGGAGGTCCGGCGTTGCTCATCGTCTATGGCCTTCCAGGTCTCCATACGTTACCCCCTGTGATTTTTATCTATAGGGTACATTAAAGAAAGAGTGTTTGTTCCACCTATGCCTGCCAATCTTCAAGATTTGTGACATCGAATTGAGGAAGCTGTGAATTCAGTAACTAGGGACTGTGTGTGGCACAGTTTTGATGTTTGTAGCGCTACACGTGGTGCGCATGTTGAATGCATGCAACCTCAAGGACCACAGGACCAAACTTTGAACTTTCTTCTATCCAGTGATGTGCAGAATACAGTTTGTTTGAAATAAATTTTTGAAATCTGCTTTTTCATTTTGAATAGCCCGTGTGTGTGTGTGTGTGTATATATATTTTGTGGAGCTGACCCGGACACAGACAGGCGGACATGTTGTTCTTCACCACCACACATTTATTATGTACAATATTTACAATTATTTGGTCACTCAGACCCAGTTCAAATAAGTGCACAAACCCCAAACACAGTCCTGGCCACACAATGCCTTCTCTTCGGGCCGCCTCCACACTCTCTTCTGCCTCGTCCTGCTTCCACCCGACTCCAGCCTTGAATGAAGGGAGACGGCCCCTTTTATACTCTCCCGGATGAGCTCCAGGTGGTTCCCGGCATTCCCCTCTTGGCCACGCCCCAGCGTGGCGGAAGTGCCGGCTGTCCTCCCGGCAGCTCTCCGGGTATCCTCCTAATTCTTCCCCCCAGCACTTCCTGGTGTGGCGGAAGTGCTGAGGCTACAGGTCCCCAAGGCATTGGGGCGCCTCCTGGTGGTGACCACGAGCCCCTGCAGGGTGGGGCTTCCATGCCCTCAACTTGTGGCCCCCAAAGCAACCAGGAAGGCGGCCCCCACGTGATCCAGGGTGGGCGCAGACCCACATCCGGTCCCTCACGGCGTCCCGGCCGGGTCGTTGCCCCTGGCACACCTGACAATATATATCCATCCATCCATCCATTTTCCAACCCGCTGAATCCGAACACAGGGTCACAGGGGCTGCTGGAGCCAATCCCAGCCAACACCGGGCACAAGGCAGGAACCAATCCCGGGCAGGGTGCCAACCCACCACAGGTGTGTGTATACAGTATATATATATATATATATATGTGTGTATATATGTATATATATATCTATATATATATGTATATATCTCCATCTATTATCCAACCCGCTATATCCTCACGGGGGTTTGCTGGAACCAATCCAAGCCAACGCAGGGTGCAAGGCAGGAAACAAACCCCAGGCAGGGTGCCAGCCAACTGCAGGGCGCGCACGCACACACCAAGCACACACTAGGGACAATTTAAGATCCACCAATGCACCTATCCTGCATGCCTTTGGACTGTGGGAGGAAACCCACGCAGACACAGGAAGGACATGCAAACTCCACGCAGAGAGGACCCAGGAAGTGAATCCGGGTCACCTAACTGTGAGGCAGCAGTGCTACCCACTGTGCCACCGTGCCGCTATATATATATATATATATATATATATATATATA
>JANRMT010062846.1:1453755-1481100 GCA_026402145.1 Polypterus bichir lapradei | reverse complement strand
TATATATATATATATATATATATATATATATATACACACACACACATAAATACTTACCATATGTGGCACTAAAGGTCACAAAGATCATTTCTAATCAATTTTGAAAACCCATCATTGATGTGAAGGTTCATTCAACCGTATGGGTTGCTATCTTGTACGGTGGGCAGCAAATTTACTATTCTGTATTGGCAAAATTTTGTATTTTGGTGACATCTGCTGGCCATTTTTTGAGTCCAGTGTTGAACCAGGACATTTTGCTGGGAATGTGATGGCATTCATGTTCATTTAGCTGGGAAGTTCAATTTGGCAGCCATGTGTGAAGAAAGTGCAGCTCTTCCAGATAGTTTCAATTATTGTTTCATTGTTTGCTCTTAACAGGTCTTTACAGTCTTCCAACAAGTATGAATTATTGTTCTGTTGTTAGCTTTTAATCAAAGCATTATGTTTTCACTGTACTAAAAAGACAGCACATGGCTGCCAAACTAAACTTCCCACCCAAGTCAAAGTAAGTATTACAGAAGCTTATTCATGCTACTCAAATATTTCGCAATACTGATTGTGCTACTTCACAAAAATATTGTTTTACTTTGGAACAATATTGTCTGCTACTGCCAGTAGCATTATACTCACGCACACTCCGGTCATCTAATACTACTCTGGGAAAAATTAAATATTGGTGTAGAGTAGAATCAGATGACAAAAAGTGAACAAAAGTTATAGGTTTAGTTAGTTTTAATCAGAATAAAGATTAGTAGGTTTAATACTTATGTTTTAACATATAGGCAGTGTGGTAAGGTCTGCATGAGGTTTGAATATTCGTCCTGTGCACTTGTGGAACGACTGATACAAGAGACCATGCTAAACTAAATAGGATTACCCGTTTTAACACTGAATACTGGAAATATGTCAGTAATACTTTTTGATTAACTAATTACATTTAGTCCTTCACATGCTGTGAAGTAAATAAATAACATCCATTCCCTTTTCCAATCGAAACCTAAGCCACAAAAGATTTCAGGTATAAACACAACTATTTTATTTAAATTACTGTTTAGCCCAAAAATCACACAAGAAGTACCGCAGTGGGCTTTGGCCTTGATTCCCTAAGAAGAAAAAACTCAAACAAAAAAAAAATGGAAGAAATCTTGGGAAAGGCAATTCTTAAAGAGACCCCTTTCCAGGTAGGTTGGTCGTGCAATGTGTGTTAAAAAAATGGAGTCAATACAATATAATACACTAAACAAGTAATCCACTTCACAGATCTAGATGGCCAATCTATCATCGCCACCTCAGGAATACAATACTACAATAGTGATAGTACCAGCTACAAAGCAAAATGCAAGAGTAGATTATATCAGATGAGGATTCTGATCTGTTCAGAGTCCCAAAGACCTCAGCCAACAAGGTGCCTCACCCCTACTGGCCATTCCACAGCTGAGTCAGTGCTGGGCCAGCCAATCTGATGAAAGGACCCCTCTAACCGATGATTCCAGGGCTCCTTTGATCAGAGCTGACTTTTCCACGGGCAGGCAAACAACTTGGCAGTACAGCAGTGGCACCAAGTGCCACATGTGAGTACCAAGAAGAGGGACCGAATAGATAAGTGTTAGTAACAAATTATAAATATATTACTTATGTTTTAGTACTAATGACTAACAACAGAGATGCAGTATGCACAGCTCATCAGCAGCTCTAGTCAGGGTATGCCAGACTAAAGTTGGGAGTCTTCAGCCAGGATTTAAAGGCTGGGACCGAAGGGGCATCTCTTATAGAAGCAGGAAGACCATTCCACAGTTTAGGGGCCTTGTAACTAAAAGCTCGACCTCCCACTGTTATTTTATCAATCGTTAGAATCATAAGCACAAAGGCCCCTTGAGATCTTAATGTGCACTCTGGCTTGTAAGTAATGATAATTTCAGATAAGTAAGCCAGACCTTGGCCATTTAAGGCTTTATACTGTATGTTAAATATGAGGATTTTGAAATCTGCCCTAAAACACAGGCTGCTGTGCCACCAGATTGCACTGTTTTAAAATGTCTATAGCAAAAAAATAGGATTAAAACTGAACTGATAAGTTTTAGTAACTGGATTGCACTCAAGCAAGCACTCTTTTCTGATTGGCTGTGTGACCAAGCCCTGCAAAGGAACGGTGTATCATGCATCACATTTACTTCTTGCCTTACACCCAGTACTACTGTAATAATGACTGGTTCCTTGTCACCAAAAACTGGCCAGATTAAATTTACTCTTCAGCACATGTAGGATTAAATGTACAGCATACGCCTACAACATCTGCTCAGGTCTTCTCACTTGATTGCACACTACGCTCATTCCAAACCACTTCTTGAATAGCCATCACCAGACCACTGCTGCACATGCCTGCCAGATGACAACAATTGCAGCAAGGGATTTCTTTGCAGTATACATTGCAAAATAACACAAAAAATATTTTCAGGGATGGGACTATGCTTGCCCTGTGATGGGCTGGCACCCTGCGCGGGGTTTGTTTCCTGCCTTGCACCCTGTGTTGGCTGGGATTGGCTCCAGCAGACCTCTGTGACCGTGTAGTTGGGATATAGGGGGTTAGATAATAGATGGATGGATGGATGGAATAAGCTTACATAGAATACAGTCACATTCCCAGTGAAATGTCCAGTCTTGGAGCAGCAAACAGCAGCAGGGTTGCCAGGTGTGCATTTATCCACCAAATCTTCTGCTTTTCTTTGAAAGCACTCTGCAGGTGAAAAAAACAAATTGATGTGGAGGTGTGCAGTTTTAGGCTATTTTTAAAAGTGTATCAGGCAACCCATTCCTTCACCTCTGAACATCAAGGGCCACCAGCTGGATGAAATTACAAATGTATTGAATGTCTAAAAACTCCAAAGGGGGGATCCCAATCCCAATCCCCTCCCAAAGCCAGTCTCTGAATTTAAATTGTGAATTGTTGTCTAAAAGGTAAACAGCCCTTCACTGAGCTCTTCCACCTTTTTTTATCTCTCACTTGGCTGAAAATTTTTTGCAGGATCTGGCAACCCTGACTAAAACAAGTCACTAAAACCCAAAATGTGAACATCCATCAAGATCTGCGCAGCACTCGATTATTAACACTGCGTCATGGGTACGAGTCCCCACCCATGCCTGTCTGCATGGAGGCTGCATATTCAACGTCATTTTAAGTGAGCTCTTTTCCTTTAGGTCAGGGGTGTCAAACTCCAGTCCTGGAGGACCACAGTGGCTGCAGGTTTTCATTCTAACCATCTTCTTAATTAGTGACCAGTTTTTGCTGCTAATTACTTCTTTTAATTATCTTGACTCAGGCCCTTTTATTTGTTTCTTTTTCTTTAATTAGCAGCCAAACAATAATGAGACACAAAACAAGCCACCACATCACACAATATCTGAAAATAAAGAAAGGTGAAGGTCTCAGTAAGGTTGATCTCTCAACTCACCAAAACACTTTGACGATGTACTTTTGAGAAACGGAAAATCAACAGTTTTGGAAATGTCAGCTGTGGCAGAACGAGAGCAACAACAAGCCGTGGAATTAAATATTGAGTTTAATTAACAGCAAATACTGGCTTCTCATTAAGAAACCGCTTGAAGCCGCAGTTTAGCTGGTCATTTGTTGGCTCATTTCACGCCTTATTTCTATTTGGCTGCATTTTAATGAGGAAACAAATCAATTCAGAGGACTGAATCCTTCTAACAGGGCTATTAAAATGTGAATTAGCAGTGAAAACAGGTCACTGATTAGGAAAGGGTTAGAATGAAAACCTGTAGCCGCTGCGGCCCTCCAGGCCTGGAGTTCGACATCTGTGCTTTAGGTGAATCCTAAAATTCACTTCATGGAACTGTAACGTAACTGTATAACAGAATTCAATAACTGTAGCATACATCAAGACAGGAAATATATTAACATGGCGCGGGTACAGTTCAGTTCTTTTGTGCACGGAGCATTTATTACTTTGGGGAAAGCTAACAACCTCGGCTCACGCATCGTAAATAGCAAACACACATAAACGATAAGACTGCGTTCTCCTCACCTCGTCAAGTGCCGTTTTCTTAATCTCGACTAGTCGCTCCTCTCGTTCCCTGTCTGTGCCCTCCCGCCTGCTGCCCTCCTGTTTAAATCACCCGCGCGGATGCTGCGGAGTTTCCCGCCCACCTGAACAGAACTTTCCAGAGGACTGAAGGAGAAAAAAAAAAAAAGCAGCCGTCTTCCTAGTTTAGCAATGCGGATACCCGTAACTAACCCCCATCTACTTACTCTGTCGATAAGCGGACCGGTCTGCCGTGCACTGCAATGCGATTTCCTTCTGGCGTCAATCCGAACGGCCGCACCAGTCCAGGTAGCTGTAGGCGCGAACCTTTCACGCAATGCAAACGACACACGGACTCTGGTTAAACGCCACATTGCCCAGAAATTGTGATGGTACACTTTAAACACAGTGTAAAAAAAAACAAAGACTTATTCGTGCGGAACACGTACACACTTGGTCATCTGCTCGCCGATTGTCATCGTCCGTACGTTGGTTGCACTCCTCTAGCAAGAAGTGAAGCGCGTGTCACGTGCCGCCATGGCTCGCACGGACCTTTTCGCGGTTCAACAGAAGCGCGCATGTGCAGATTGAGTTAGCCGCATAAATATTAGAGGGCGGTCATCTCTTGGGCCATTCATTGCGCTCTTTGCGTCTGTGGGAGCACAGATCGTCTGATCACATCTTGTGCCCGAGCTGCCAGGATAGGCTCCGATTTAGACCGAACAGGTTTAAAAATGGACGGATGATCATAATACGTTCGTGTGAAGTTAGCTGAGATGAACAGAACGCAGTTCTAAAACGCAGTCTTCACAGGTGGTGCAGTGGTAGTGCCGCTTTGCGGTAAGGAGACTGGAAGATTGTGGGTTCGTTTCCCGACTCCTCCCTGTGTGGATAGCGCTTTGAGTACTGAGAAAAGCGCTATATAAATGTAGTTTATTATTATTATTTTAACAGAGTAATCCTTTATGGTTACATACACGACCGAAACATATTAAAATTCTTATGTAAGTGTCGCCAGGAGAATGGCGGGCAGGGAAGGATATACATGTCATTCGACAATAGAGTAATGTATAAAAAAATAATTAAAATAAGTAGGTGAGTGGCACAGAAATGACGTAATAATGCACATGGTGCAGAGCTGGTAGTGCAAAAATAGTGTAGATAAGCAGCAGATGGGCACACTACAGGGCAGGTAAATTTAGGTTATTGAGAGTTCAGTGACCTTATGGCTTGGGGAACAAAGCTGACCCTGAAGCAGGCGGTGTGTGTGGTGAGGTTTACTAGAATAGAAAACAGAGGATAAGATGGATGGATGGCATCAGAGATGATGGATTCAGCCCTCCTCAGACATCAGGTGCAGTACATGTTATGAAGATGTGCAAGACCTGGCATACACTGTGTGGTTTTCAGAAAGTGACTACTCACACTGCACAAGAAAGTCACCACTCATATACAGTATGTGCTCAAACCGCAAGAGCACGTTTGGTGCGGGTGACATGCTACAACATGGTACTCAGACTATATGTGTACACGAGCCAGATTGACAGTCTCACCCACTGGCATTTTGCAATTAAGCTTTACCCATTCTAAAAGAACATGATGGCCAACAGCTTCTCAACATGTCACCAAGGAAAAGAGCTGTTTTGTGGACTTGTGACTGCTATTCTCCCACACTACAAAGAAAAGCAAAAGGTATAACTGGACAGGCAGATGTTTGGGAAGCTGCAGACAATGCCATCCATCCATTATCCAACACTCTATATCTTAACTACAGGGTCACGAGGGTCTGCAGGAGCCAATCCCAGCTAACACAGGGCACAAGGCAGGAAACAAACCCCAGACAGGGCGCCAGCCCACTGCAGGGCACGCACACACACACACACACTAGGGACAATTGAGACTCGCCAATGCATCTCACCTGCATGTCTTTGGACTGTGGGAACCCACGCAGACACGGGGAGAACATACAAACTCCACACAGGGAGGACCCAGGAAGCAAACCCAGGTCTCCTAACTGTGAGACAGCAGCGCTACCCGCTGCACCACCGTGCTGCCCTGCAGACAATGAGATCTGTCTATTTAGGAAGGAACTGGAGGTACGTAATCTGTCTAAATTGCCGTTGTGTATGTTTTTTTTTAACATTTCCTAAGAGACGTTTGTAGTACTAGGGTGTTGTACCGTGTTTACCATTATGGATGTAAAGAGAAGTCAAGCAAAAGGACAACTTTTATTGGCTAACTGAAAAGAATACAATATGCAAGTTTTCGAGGCACCTGGAAGCTGAAGAAGGGGCCTGAGTTGATATTGTAATCTTTTTAGTTAGCCAATAAAAGGTGTCATTTTACTTGACTTCTCATTACTAAGATACTTTCGTAATTGGCATTTATATGATGGTTAGCTTTTTGAAATCAAAAAGGTGAACTACTCAGGACAAACATGATACCGAATGTACAAAGTCCAGAAATACAATAACAATCATTTCTCGCTGCTGTTATTGTTATATTTAATATGTCACCTGGATGCCCTTTCGAAGTAATTGTCATTTTTTATCTTGGTGTTAACTTCTTTTCATGTTGTAATATATATAGATGGTGCAAAAGGGTTTTGTGACTTTCTTTGCATAATAAATTTTGGAAAATTTGATGACGACATCAGAAAATTGGCTCATGAGACCAATCACAACTGCTTGTATGCGTGTGACACATTGACCAATGAAGCTGAAATACAGGCTGACTCAGAAAATCTGTCAGACATTGCAGTTTGGGCAGCGTATGCCAGGCTTAAAGTCAGTCCCCATGATTGTATGAGGAGTACAGACAGTCCTTTGGAGGAGCTTGCAATTCAGGCAAGTCAGGTTATGAATCCGGTCAGGATGGTCACAATGATACAAAGGTAGACGTTCAGTAGGATTTTTTTTTCTCAGCTCAAAGCTCTTTAGCCTCTTTAGCTTTGCTGAGCCTTTTTGAGGTTGCAGGTGGTGTTGATAGACCACAAAAGGCAGTCAGCGATCTGGACACCCACAAACCTGAAGTGTCTAACTGTCCGGACAAAGGAGCCACTGATGTGGAGTGGAGCATGACCGCCCTTGTTCCTTCTGAAGTCAGCAGTGGCCCCTTTGTCTTGTTGAAATTCAGAGGGATGATGTTGTCATGACACAGCACAGTCAAGTCCTTCACCCTCCCGCCTGTATGTAGCCTCCTCATTGTCGCTGATGTGGCCACTCAGGGTGGTGGCATCAGCAAGCTTGAGGATGCTGTTGTCCTCACACTGTGCTGCACAATCATAGGTAAAGAGATGTATAGCAGTGGGCTGAGGACGCAGCCTTGTGGAACACAATGTGGAGGACTTCCTGTTGCCAGTTCTTATGGACTGGGTACTATTTATCAGGAAGTTCAACACCCAGCTACAGATGGAGCTGATCAGACCGAGGTCTTTGGGCTTCAGCGCCAGGCGGGTGGGCGTAATGGTGTTAAACGCAGAGCTATAGTCGATGAATAGCTTCCTGACGTAGGTGTTTTTGTTTTTCAGATGTCTCAGAGCAGTTTGCAAGGTGAAGGAGATGGCATCATCCAAAGATCTGTTATGTCGTTATACAAATTGTAGTGGATCCAGGATAGTAAGGATGTTGTGGTTAATGTGGACCATGATCAGTTTCTCCAGACACTTGATGACCACAGAGGTCAGTCATTCAGTCAGGAAACAGCAGAAGTCTTTGGCACAGGAATGTTAGTGGTTTCTTGAAACACAGCAGCACCATGCGCAAAAGCAGGGACAAATACATTTCGGAACAGCTATTGAAAAATGACAATGGCACAAATAAGAACAGTGCTTTAATTGAATCAGTGGGGTCAATTTATAGCAATCCTTTAGCCTAATCTGCAGTCTTTTGGGGTTTGGCAGAAGTACCAACACAGAAACAGGGAGCCTGAGCAAACATCATAGAGACAGAATAATAATAATAATAATAATAACTAGCCAACACCCGCTGTAACATACAGCGGTGTAAGAACAGGAACGGAAAACGGTGAGAAAGGAATTCAGAAATCAAGAAGAAAGAAATACTTCTTGAAAGACGCGGTTGTGAATAGGTGTTTTGGTGGAGACGACAGATAATGAGTCGAAAGATCTAACCCTAGGAAAAGCCACGTACAACTGACCATGGCTGAAGACTGGTTGTTGTAGATTAACGTAAATCTTTGCAATATATATTTCTCTTCTGGTTCGTCCTACTTCCTCTTCAAACCCGGCCCCCCCCCACACGCAGCCCACACGGCATTTCTCAATTCCTATTCCTCCTCTTCCAAACCCTTCCCCACGCTGGTTGCGGCCTCCCATACACCCCCACACCGCTTTTCTCGATTCCTATTCCTCCTTCGGATTACCGCGTTCCCCGCTCCTCTCTCCTGACTCCATTTGTGTCACTTCACCGCCAAAGTGAAAGGTCACGTGGTCAGGCTAGATATAGGGCGGTGATGTGACATGATGTGACCGGGTTTAAAGAGGAAGCAGGACGAAGCAGAAGAGAAATATATATAAGAGATAATACATTTTATTTATACAAGGCGCCTTTCTAAGAACTGAAGGACACCGAAAGAACACTAAATAAAAAAGCACATTATAAATAAAACTTAACACATCAGAAAATACAGAAAATATAAACATTAAAACCAAACAAAGCCACTGTAATCATAAAGAAAAAGCCATTTTTAAACAGATGGGTTTTAAGTTTACATTTGAAAGTTGAAAATGATTCGATATTTCTAAGCACAGTAGGTAGTGAGATGGATGGAGGAAGAGGATCTAAGGTTACGGGAGGGAATGGCAACATGAAGAAGGTCGGACAGATATGGAGGGACGAGGTTATGAATGGCCTTAAATGTTAACATCAGAATTTTAAAATCAATTCGAAACTTAATCGGGAGCCAATGAAGCTGCAGCAAGACCGGAGTAATATGGTGAATAGTGGCAGTGATAGGCGCAATGCACACTCCTACGTTCACTTAAACCAGGTCGACTTAGAGGACACAGAATTCGGATGAAACTGAAATACTTGGAGTAAAGATACATGGACCTGAAGAGAGCACACAGATCTCACATGGACAGTGGTCAGGCTGCAAATCAAACTCAGGTCCATGAAGCTGTGCAGGGTTTATAATTTCATTCAAGTATTTTGTCTTAAGTATGAAGGAAAAAGTCTTTGCAACAAAAAAAAAAAGAAAATCAAAGTTTTCATGAGTACTGAGTTTCCGAAATAAAACACCTTTGTTTTCAAATCTAATGTCTCTCTTCCAAGAATGCCGCTCTGTGATATCTGATGCCATTTACTATGCCCGTGGAGAGACTCTGCCAGGAGGCCAAGCAATGTTTTACGCTATCGACAAGCCACATCAAATGAAGAGCATGTTTTTGGCATTCAGCTGGAGAACATTCAGTGCTGCGGGGTGCCATTCAAAGGCACACACATCTGACTTCATATTTAAAACAGTGTCACTGCAGGAAATGACTTTTTGTATTGAAACAGTGCCAATATTTTTGTTGTTTTAATATGTTTTTGCAGTTGAACTTGGCAAATGGAAAACTTTGCTCTATAGGACATTTCAGGTCATAAAACTTAAAAACATCTTAAGAACAAGTCTAAATGTAATTCCTGGCAGCTATCTTTTTTACTTGGAATAATGAGGAAATTATCTTGTTCTGTCTGTCCCCTGTGGCCAAAATCTCAATGAAGAAGAATTCATTGAATGTCTCACCTGTTCATTGTTTATATAGATATGTGATACCAGCAAGGAGAGAACTGTGGATAAGAGCCATTGTTACAGACACGCTATGTAGAGCACAACCATCTCTTGTTTGGCGTCAGATGGCCACTTTTTTAGGTACACCTACTCTATTTAGTACCTTCTTTATGTGTTTTACTTCCACATTCTCAAAGATGGGTAGGTTAGGCTGCTTGGGAAATCCACATCGCCCCCCTATACATGCAAGTGTGGGTGTGTGTGCTGATTCTTGCCTTATGCCCATAGAATAGGCTCTTTTCTGGAGACAGAAGATGCACAAAAAGTCTCCAAGAAGGAATTCAAAGCACTACATTTGGCGCCTACTTTACAATCACATCATGGTCAAAATGGCATCTTACATTTCCTAAAGTTTGGCTGAACAACATCTAAACCTCATGGCCATACCTGCATGCTATGGACATTGAGTTGCAGCCACGTAATTCACTGTTTGAGTGGAGCAGATTTGCATTAATGAGGAGGTGGACCCAGTTAAATTACCAGACCTCCGCTGCTGGGTCCAATTTACGTGCAATCCATCACAGCCAGATGTATGAAAATGTAGCTTCTGATGTCCTGTACACTCATTACCGCCACTGGATGGCAACATACCAGGCTTACCTTAATAAGCTGATAACTGAAGAGGGTCATGTTGTGGAGAAAATGTGTTGGTAATATGAAGGTTCATCTGAATGAGGGGCAACATTGCTGTTCTTCACAGGTCAGTGAGTCAGTATTGTCTAGAGATGACTGCCTGTCTATCATCCTAGAAATGAAGAGATCAAATAGGTGGAGGAAATGGTGAGCAAAATGAAGTCTTCGGTGTTTTGGAGTTGTGAAAGTTACTGGAGTAGTACATCGAAAAACAGGTGGGTGATCAGCTGGGTCCCCATTTCTTAACACATTATGGTGGAAAAAAATAAAAGGGTAACAACCGGATGAGGGATAGTGAGAAATAAATGATTGGCTGTAATATACCATCCATCCATTATCCAACCCGCTATATCCTAACTACAGGATCACGGGGGTCTGCTGGAGCCAATCCCAGCCAACACAGGGCGCAAGGCAGGAAACAAACCCCAGGTAGGGCACACACACACACACACAACATACTAGGGACAATTTAGGATCGCCAATGCACCAAACCTGCATGTCATTGGACTGTGGGAGGAAACCCACGCAGACACGGGGAGAACATGCAAACTCCACACAGGGAGGACCCGGGAAGCGAACCCTTAAGGGTCTCCTAACTGCAAGGCAGCAGCGCTACCCACTGTGCCACCGTTCTGCCCGTCTGTAATATACTTTACAGGTAAAACAGCCACTTAGCATGTCTTTGATTTCTCTCCCTCTCAACTGTAGCCTGGTCCAACAATCTCTTGTTAGGGTTAGGGTCAGACTACCATCATGTTGTGGGAAAATGATGTTTGGGAGAAGCCTAGAATATCCAGGTCCATGTGAGCGATTCCACCTCCTCACACGTTAGGCTTCCGGGATGAGACTCGGCCTATTGCTATGTCCGTTCCTGGTATGTGACAGCTGATAATTGTGTATGTGACAACATAATTTGTGTGTATTTATTGAATGACTTATTTTTTAAATTTTTTCAAATTATCTGAGCTCTGAGTGATTAAATAGTTGCGGTGATTAGGACAAAATGGCAAAAATAAGGCAAAAGGATTTGCTTAAAAGGCAATCCAAAGTGAGCAAAGCCAAATCCATAAAATAAGAGCTACAGGGTAAAAGCAATAATTCAAGAAACCAGAAAGATCAACACTCACACGAAGCAAAGCCCACTTCAAATTGTCAATGACTCACTAAAGGACCTGCTCTCAGCTTGGGAAAATAAAGGCTGAGGGCGGTCCTTCAGCTGTGACATCACGGTGCTCCCGCCTCTTGGAGCTCCACCCACAAAACACAAGGAAGACAAGGAAACATATTACAACTCCTAGATACTAAATATTAAATAAATAGAACAATATTTTAAAACGTACAAATGAAGTTAACACATTACAGTAAAAGCGCCATCCTCAGGACGTACCTAACCCTGCTGTCACCCCAGTGAACTGAATAGACAATTGAGCTGGGAGTCTAAATGGTCAGCCGAGGACTCCGCTGATTACTTACATATGGAGCTGTAGACCAGCCAGCTATTCATTAGCGAGCCGTCTCAGTCCCGTTCAGGGTGCTCAGCAGCACGAAATGCAAGGCAGAACCAAATCTGGACGGGGTATCTGGCCAGTCATGAAGTGCGCACTCACATCTCCCCACATGGGGTCAATTTTGAATTTCCAGTGAACCTAACCTTCACATCCTGACGATTCTGGAGAAAAACTGGAGACTCCAATACAGTATGTAGCATTTGTAATGCAGTTTGATTTGAGAAGAATAGAGATAATCAGGTTGATGGCGTCTCCATCTAAAGCACACAGTAAGACCAACCTTATGCCATTGCTGACGGTGATGTTCACCTGTACAGTCAACAGCAGTTCAGTGTGGGGTAATGAAGGGTGCCTCCATGGTGTAAAAGTGCGGCCACCACCAGACTGGCCTTCCTAATCGATGGCTGCTTTCAGTGTTGTCCAAGCATTGTAAAAAAAAAAAAACTACTAGGCCCAGTGCCAGGGGGCATTCCTGGCTGTGGCTTATCATGTGGGTCACAGACCTCCAGCTGCTCGCACAGTGCCAAATCTGTACTGCTAAAAACTCATCTAGCTGAGTAAACCTCTTTAGGTCATTCATTGTAGGAACCCAGAGAAAGAGTTAAGGATTAAAACACTTAGGCCACTCCAAGCCTTACGGCGGCCCCACCCTGATTAATTCCTCCACATCAGTGATTTAAGTGTTTTTCCAAAAGCACAGCTGGATTCTTCGGATTCGGTATTATTGGCAAGGGAGAGGGGTGAAGTCATTTTATATTTCTCAGGTACTGAAGCATATGGAAGGTAAACAACGGCTCTTGCGTTGGCCAAGCAAGAATGTTGTATTTTGGAGTTGTGCGGCAATCAATCAGAGCCTTAGGTACGTTTAATGTCAGGTTCTCAGTGTGCCAGCGCTTTGAAACGCCAAATCACAGATTGCCTCAAAAATGTCAAACAGGCTTTAGCAAGACTAGAAACGAGTCTACCCTGAACTTGAACCCGACGACCTCACTGGTGTAAATCGGCAGCGGCCGTATTTCATGCTTGCTGCTCCTTTCTGATCTCCCCGGGAGAGAATATTCAACAGAACTCATTGAACCCCCATGGCACTGAATACGGCTTTGACAGTGTAGCACAGAACTTGCTTCCAGATGCACGTCTCAGATGTTTAAGCGGTTTTTACTTTGTTTTGCTAGTAGAATTTATTTTGCTTGCGTTCCTTCCATCTTGCCTTTCTGTTTGATCCCTCTTCATCAATGGAGACTTCCTTTAGAGCGCCAAACGAACTAACTGCCTTTCGGCACACAAACAGCACTGCTGCGGGCCTCCTGTTTCGTGACTCCTGCCATTTGCTTGTGCTGCGTCCCCCCGAAGCAGAGAAAACTGGCAGTCCTCAGGGTTTGATGACCGATTCAGAACTCCCCAGATACGGTCGCAGTGGGCAGCTCAGAAAACGTCACATAGAGGCCATTTAAAGCAAATTTCTGGACTCTACAGACATTTCCGAACCCAAGAATTGTTTATATGTGTAGAATTGTTCACAGATTGACAAGACACAATGAAAAGAATCCAGACAGATCAAAGGTGAAGTGATTAGGAATGTTCCAGAAAGGCCAAGTGCAGTCTAATAACGTAAGAGCAGGCACTACAGATACTGAGGAGATACCAGGCCGATCACATGTTGAGAAATTAGGGCCCAGTACATCTAAAATAAATGCATAACTGGCAATGTGGGTTAATTGATGACCAGGTACCATCTGCAGAGGTAGGGAAGGCTGATCAGATGTGGAGATACTAGGGATCAGCAAAGGGCCTAATTCAGGGAAAACAGATGGACAACCGTTGATTAGTTAGCAACCAGGGACTATCTATTTAGCAAGAGAAAAATCTAAACCAACCCAAAACAGGGTTTTTGGAACATCTAGTAGGGCCAAATACAATCCAAATGGACTGAGAATGTTCTGTATTGAGAAATTATTCACAGGGTGGACAAGGTATTGTCCACAATGATAAAGAAGAGCGTGAACACCTCAGATAGAGAGAGTTTAGAAAAGCATAAAAACAGGATTCACCAAGGTCCACATAGATGAATTACTGACCAGGTAAAGAAGGTGCTAACTGGACTGAGAACACTTTACATTGATTAGTTAGAGACCAGGAGCAGACTACATGCATAGAGAAGAAGCTGGCCACATATATTGTGATACTAGCGACCACCACGGCATGTAGAATGCAGAGATTATCAAGTGACTGAATAGTGACAGCAGAGATGACTGATCACGTGTGGAGAGACTAGGGAAGATCTGACATGCCAAATATGGCCAAAATGGATGGACAGTTGTCTGTAGGGATTCATCAGTGACTAGCCACCCTCTGTAGAGACTGGGAGACACCCATAATGCTCATGCGTAGAGAGTCTTTGGATCATTTAGAAGAGCCAAATGCAGTCAAAACAGAACAGCAATGGCCCACCTGGACTAACAAGTGACTAGGGATCAGCTACAGAGACACGGAAGTAACCAAATCATTTATGTGTAATTAGTGAAAGGGAAAACTAAAAAAGACCACATGCAGTGAAAGTGACGACTGACAGCAGTCCACAACGATGAGTTATCAACCAGTTATACAATACTAGCTGTGAAATGCTGTGCTGTAAAAAGCCTGGGCTCCTAGAAACCATGGATTCTGGCACTTCAATCAATCCATCAATCGCATCGGTTGTGCATTAGCGGCTAAGCGAGGTTCTCTTTCCTCTGTGGTTTCATTTTGCCGATGTGCTCGCCTCACTTGTGTATTAGCGGCTAAGCGAGTTTCTCTCTTTTCTCGGCAGTTTCACTTTGGCGACAGAGTCGCTTTCTTTGAGCTTCATGCTGTACCTCACACTTCTGGGCCAGACAGACACACACACACACTTCCACGTGTAGACGTTTATATATACCTGTATGATAACATCCACAGAGACAGAGAGAAAACCAGATAGATCCAAATACGAGATAATCTTGACGGGGTGAAAATAATCAAAGTGGAGAAATCTCAGAAATGAATTTGGGACCAGCGGAAATGCCACAGAAATTATGCCAGATCACATACACCGAGACTGGCGTCCATCTACAATGACCTAATACTGTCAACATAAACAGGGAATGGTCTGTATACAGTAATTATTGACTAGAAAGACCAAGTGACATCTGCAAAGGGAAGGAAGAACTGGAACAGCGCACATGTAGAGAAAGTCGTGGCACAGCAGAAATGCAAAATGTCACAGAAGTGGGCTCGAAAGGGGATATAGAGAGAGTAGAGGCTTGCTAGAGAAGCAAAATACGGTGAAAATGCAGTCAAGAAGGGCCATACGGAGAACTTATCAAGGATAAGGTGTCACCCACATAGAGAAGAACACAGACTGGCTATATCTATATATATAAATGTCAATGTATGTATGTGTGTATGTTCCAGCATCACATCCGAACGGCTGGAGCGATTTTCATGAAACTTGGCACACATGTTCCTCATTGGTCAACTAAAAATACTGTAGGGTGAAATCAGCCATAACGCTGGGTAGGGTGGGGGGGTGATCTTGCAGTCTTATATGCATGTTATCATCCAGTTGACACTCGGAACGACCACCAGAGGGCGAACTGGAGGTGACTGCCAGCATTCTTTATGTTTGAGCGCCACCACTGCGCCCCTGTTGCTTTTGAAATTAAGTACAGTTGGCCAGTTCCGAGTGTCAACTAGATGATAACATACATACAAGACCTCAAGACAAGGACATTAGTGAGTCTTTATCCATCCATCCATTATCCAACCTGCTATATCCTAACTACAGGGTCACGGGGGTCTGCTGGACCCAATCCCAGCCAACACAGGGTGCAAGGCAGGAAACAAACCCCGGGCAGGGCGCCAGCCCACCGCAGAAAACCCACGCAGACACGGGGAGAACATGCAAACCCAGGTTTATTAATAATTATTATTATTAAGGGCAGAGTGGTGGCTGTGAGGCTAGGGATCTGCACTGACAATCGGAAAGTTGCCGGTTCGAATCCTGTAAATGCCAAAAGGGACTGTGCTCTGTTGGGCCCTTAACTTGCAATTGCTGAGTGCTTTGAGAAGTGAGGAAAGTGTTATATAAATGTAAATAATTTATTTATTTATTGTTTGTTAATTTATTTTTAAAGTTGTGTTTTTTTTAATTATAATTTTCACAAACAAAAAAAAACTTTATTTTCCTCCTGGGCAATGCTGGGTACTTCAGCTAGTAAAGAGATAATGAAGACCATCTACAATGGCTACATTCAATCAAAAAGGACCGAGGACGGACCCCACGCATGAATTAGTGACCAAGTAGATCTGGAGAAATCTGCCGAAAACAGGAGAACCGAGGGACACCAGGAAACATCTAGAAAGGGCAAATAAGGTCGAAGTGGACAGCCCATGGTCCAGGTAGAGTTTTCTCTGCATCTATCAATAGAAACAGAAAAAACATAACAGACTGATCACATATTAGGAGACCATCGAGTATCTTGAAGAGGCATGGACAGTGAAAATGGACTGGTAACAAAACAGACAGCAATCCACCTACAGAGATGGACACAAGCAGCCAAATGCTTAATTATAAACCAAGAAATGTTCTTTTTATTTTATTTGTTTTTTGCTCACCATTTTTGACTACTCTCTATAGATACAAAGAAAAACTCCTCTAAAATGTGTAGGGATCAGGGACCATGTAGAAGAGCCCAGTTGGCTTAACACGGACTGAGAACGGTGCACACAAGTGAAGTCAGGGAAGAGGCCGGACTGATGATATTTGGGGGGGTCCTAAATGTGTAGTATGGTAAAAATGGGCAGACAACAATCCACAGAGACAAAGCGTCAACCTGTAAAGCAGGTGCAGCCTTTACAAACCGAAGAGCCCTCACTGATCACGTCGCATGAGAGCTGCCGATACAGCGAGCGGTGCCTTTTCTCATGCAGATTATTCCCTGGCTGTCATCGGGGTCACCCTTTTACCACACATTGTTCCAATGAAAGACTTAACCATCCAAACAAAAGCACCAACGGGGCAATAATTGTGTGGATCTGTAGTCTACTGTGTCCTGAGGTGACCGTGTGTAAGCCGCAAAAGAGCACAACGATAGGTCTCTCAGAAAACAGGCCACAGCGTTATTAGTCAACAAACAAAACTCCTTGTGACTTTGATTAGGGACGTGTGAAGCAGATTACTTGGCTTGTCCGTGAATCTCCTTTAAGCTTGGAAAAGACTCATTAGTGTTGGTAGGAGTCAGGTAGCGAGTGGGCACACGGGACTAATTCTGCTAAATTATTGAGCAAAGGTTGCGTGCTAGGTGCAGAACGCCAAGTCTGTGGGCCACTGAGACTATCTGGCATGTTGGCACCGTTTGCCACTAGAGCTGGGGCCGTCATTCACCGAAATCCCTTCCATATACCCAGAGTCTCCTGTAATATGCTTTTCTTATTAATTTAAAACAGACACTTTATACATACCATGGAGTCAGCAAGTATTTAGACCCCTTCACTCTCTGCACGCTTTATTGCGTTTGCTATTTTTGCCCGTCAGCCTACATTCAGTGACCCATAATTATAAAGTGAAAACCTGTTTTTAGAAAGGTTTGCAAATTTATTAAAACTCTAAAACTGAAACCTCTCCTGTATAGACATATTGCGACTCTCAATTCCATACTTTACAGAAGCCCCTTTGGCAGCAATTCCAGTTTTGTTTCTTCTTGGGTACGTCCCTACAAGCTTTGCCCACCCAGATTCGGGCAGCGTATCCCATTCTTCCTGGCAGATCCTCTCAAGCACCGTTAGATTGGATGGCCATCTGCTGGTCTCTCCACATGTTAAGTCTGGGCCACTCAAAGGCACTCAGAGACTTGACCCAAGGCCACTCCACTTTTGTCTCGGCTGTATGCTTCTGGTCATTGTTGTGCTGGAAGACGAGCCATCTGTCTAGTCTAAGGTGGCGTGCACCTGACACCGCAGGGGCTTCAATTAAGCATTTAGTACTTGTGTCAATTCGATAGTTCCGTTTTTTTTATTTATTTTTACTAAATTTGCAATCCTTTCTAAAATCCCATTTTCTCCTTGTCATTCTGGAACATTCAGTGCTGCTTAGTATGACGAAAAATGAATGTATACGGTTTTAGCACAAGGCATCCCAACCCTACTTAGTCAAATTCAGGATATTTGAAGACCTGCACCTGTCCCAGCCACATAGAACACGAGGCGAGGACCAACCCTGGACAACGTTGGCAGCGTCCTTCAATGCATGTCCATGTCTTCTTGAAGGAAACCCTACACAGAAACCACCTCTCTAGTCTAAGGTGGCGTGCACTCTGGAGCAGGTTTACCTTAAGGACCTCTCAGTATTAGGCTGCCTTTGTCCTCCTCTCAGTTCTGACTGGTCTCCATATCCCTGTATCATAACTGCTGCCACCATCACGCTTCACCGTAGGGATGGTAGTAGGCAGCTGATGAGCAGCGCATGACTTTCGGCAGACATAGAGCTTGGAGTTCTGCCCAAAGAGTTTAGTTTTTGTCTCACCACAAAATCTTTTTCCTCAATGCTCTCAGAGTCCAAGCAGGCTGTCATAACCTTTTTACTCAAGAATGGCTTCTGTTAGGTGCTCATCCTTACAGCAGGTTCTCCCTTTCAGAAGATGACCTCTGAGGCTATCAGAGCGAAGAATAAAGGAGACTCCAGGAAGAAATCGCTGCCAGAGGAGTTACAACTAAGTATTTGGTACTTGTGTCAATGCGATCATTTATTTATTTCTAATAAATTTGCAATCTAAAGTCCCATTTCCTCCCTGTCATTCTGGAACATTCAGGTGCTGCTTGGTGTGAGGAAAATGAATGTAAATGATTTTAGCACAAGGCATCCCAACCCCACTTAGTCAAACTCGGGATATTTGAAGACCTGTGCCTGCCCCAGTCACATAGAACACGAGGCGAGAGCCAACCCTGGACAATGTTGGCAGCGTCCTTCAATGCATGTCCATGTCTTCTTGAAGGAAACCCAACACAGAAACAGGGAGAACGTGCAGACTCCACATGGACTGGGCGTGGGATTCACACATCGGACACAGGATCCAAGCGACGGTGCTAATAACTGTGCCATTGTCATTTAAAGTAACATAGCATTCTCAAACCTGAGGCCGTTGGAAATTGTATACTTGTCTCAGCTGCATCAGGTGCCAAGCAGAAACCCACCCTGAATGGGTTTTGCTCGTTTCACACCCTCACTCACATGGATTGAGTTTGAAACACCAGGTAACCTAACATGCCCATCTCTGGGATGTCAGGGTGGTAGCAGTAGTAGTAGTAGACAGTGAGGCTGTCACATGCAGAATGCTGTGAAATTCTTACTTGCATGTCACACCAGTGGGTAAAGGTGCCACTCTCCAGTGGCGAACAAAGACGGCATCTGTGTGTTCTTATCTAGATTTGATCCCACCCTGAGTTCTTCACTGACCAGCATCCGCAATACCTGAACAGAATCATCTCAAAAATTGACCCATTTAGAAGAACAAAAATTGACAATAAATAGATAGATAGAGGCAGCACGGTGGCGCAGTGGGTAGCGCTGCTGCCTCGCAGTACGGAGACCAGGGTATTTGCTTCCCGGGTCCTCCCTGCGTGGAGTTTGCATGTTCTCCTCGTGTCTGCGTGGGTTTCCTCCCACAGTCCAAAGACATGCAGGTTAGGTGCATTGGCGATCTGAAATTGTCCCTAGTGTGTGCTTGGTGTGTGTGCGCGCCCTGCGGTGGGCTGGTGCCCTGCCCAGGGTTTGTTTCCTGCCTTGCACCCTGTGTTGGCTGGGATTGGCTCTAGCAGACCCCTATGACCCTGTAGTTAGTATATAACAGGTTGCATAATAGATAGATAGATAGATAGCTTTTGGTATGGTATAGTAGGCAGGATTAGATAGATAGATAGATACTTTATTAATCCCAAGGGGAAATTCCCATACTCCAGTAGGAGCAGCATACTGATAAAGAACAATATTAAATTAAAGAGTGATAACAATGCAGGTATAACAGACAATAACTTTGTATAATGTTAATGTTTACCCCCCGAGTCGCATAGTGTGGGGTCTCCTCAGTCTGTCTCTGAAGCTGCTCCTCTGTCTGGAGATGATCCTGTTCAGTGGATGCAGTGGATTCTCCGTGACTGACAGGAGCCTGCTCAGTGCCCGTCGCTCTGCCACGGATGTCAAACTGCCCAGCTCCGTGCCTACAATAGAGTTAAACTGTAGTCAAAATATAATAGCTGACCTGAAATTAATGGCACACCCTCCAAATAAAAGCTACTCATATCTGCTTCAGATAAATCCTGCAAATAGAAAACCAGTCCTTGAATATCATTACATTTTTAAATATCCTATTGTAAGTGCAAGAATGTTTTCAAATACAGAACTTTGTTTTATTTCATTTTAATTAATAGAAATCACTCAGCAGCTTACCCTGAGGCACACATTCCTTAAGTTCAGTTAGGGATAACCCCACGGAGACACAGGAAGAACATGCAGATTACACCTACAGTGACAGGGGATGTCATTTAAACCCTGAATCCTGGATCTGTGAGGAAGCCGTGCCACCGAGACACAAAATAAGACCACTTGGTATACAGAGAACGTTGTAACAAAACATCTAAAGGGTTAAAGTTGTCTTCTTCCAAGGAGCAACATATGGCTATAAAAGTTGGACCCTCAAGAAAGGGGAGAGAAGGAAAACCGCATTCATTATCCTGCAGAAAATTGCTCCTTACTGGAAATGTGGCCATATGCTAAAAATGTATTTCAACAAGTTCTGTAAGACACTGAGTACCGTACATCAAATGCCAAGCACTTATTTTTAAGCAGTGCGTACATATAAATCAATATTACAAAGAGTGCTTTGGCTACTGTGCACCTCTCAACACGTCAGTGATGTCCAAAACGAGTGGAGTTGATACAACAGGGGCTCACCTGGGGGTTTCATTTTTTTTCACTGTTTCTGTTTCTCATTAAATGTTCCACTTTATTTCTGTTAACGGTGTTGTAATTATTAATGAGCTTTAAATTAGCTAAACGTATCTCTGTTTTTCGTCTATCATGCTGCGATTTGTTTTATCAAGTTTCTAATTCGACTTCAAGCCCTTTGTGCCTTTAATTAAGCTTTCAGTAGCACCTGCTGAATTTATCGGGTCTCACATCACACCACAAGGGCAAAAGGCCACAGTGGGAGATAAACAGGAGTTGAAATCGACAGGACAGAATAACTTGCATTAAAACCGAAAATGTAAGTCTTGCTTCAGAGCGCAAACTAGAATTGAGTTAAAGATTTGTGGACGTAAAACACACAAATGCATTTCGTTTTACTTGAAGGTCTAACATTTGCCATCGAGATAAGCACGGAATCTGATTCTACAAGGTTCAAAACATCGAGGAAAGTCGAGTTTACGTAGCGTGGTGTCTGAGTCTGTATCCTGACTCACGAGAGACAGTAAAAGAAAAAATGAGAAATGACCAGGAGCATCATGGTCAGTGAAGGGGTTAAAGGTCAAAATCTGGAGATAACACAATTGAGCATCAAACCCAAAATGAGAACCAGAACTCAACAGCAAGAAACAAGAGCAGAGATTCAATAACCAAGAAGGCCAAAAGTAGAGTTTTGTAGCACCGTGAAACAGGCTGTGTCCGAGGATGATCTTTAAGCACGGTGGCGCAGTGGGTAGCGCTGCTGCCTCACAGTTAGGAGACCCGAGTTCGCTTCCCAGGTCCTCCCTGCGTGGAGTTTGCATGTTCTCCCCATGTCTGCGTGGGTTTCCTTCCACAGTCCAAAGACATGCAGTTTAGGTGCATTGGCCATCCTAAATTGGTGCTTGGCGTGTGTGTGTGTGCCCTGTGGTGGGCTGGCGCTGCCCAGGGTTTATTTCCTGCCTTACGCCTTGTGCTGGCTGGGATTGGCTCCAGCAGACCCCCGTGACCCTGTGGTTAGGATATAGCCGGTTGGATAATGGATGGATGGATGATCTTTACGCCGGCAATCCAATGACAAGACCAACCAGCAAAGTGTGCAGCACTTTGGGAACCATTGCCAGAGGGACAGCAAATACGAAACTGTGAAAGAGTGGAAAACAAAAGGGTGACATTGTAATACTTTTTAGAAATGCTGCATACACCATTTCTGATCAGATATTCAGGATCATTAATCACCAAAAGTTACGATTCCTTATTCAGATTGTCTGGAAAGCATTCAGAGAGGTCATAAAGAGTTTATGAAAATCAAAGACACTGACAGTGTGTCTGTGGAGCGTCAAAATTCAGTTTCACATCTTAAAATGACAACAATGGTGTGTTTTTTTGTATTGTGTAGACCAGGGGTTGCCAACCCCAGGACCACAGTGGCTGCAGGTTTTCATTCTAACCTGTTTTTGCTGCTAATTAACTTGATTTGAATTCATTTTATTTGATTTGCTCTTGAAAACTCAGACCCCAGGTCCTCCCTGCGTGGAGTTTGCATGTTCTCCCCATGTCTGCGTGGGTTTCCTCCCACAGTCCAAAACATGCAGGTCAGGTGCATTGGCGATTCTAAATTGTCCCTACTGTGTGTGCTTGGTGTGTGTGTGTGTGTGTGTGCCCTGCGGTGGGCTGGCGCCCTGCCCAGGGTTTGTTTCCTGCCTTACACCCTGTGTTGGCTGGGATTGGCTCCAGCAGACCCCCGTGACCCTGTAGTTATGATATAGCGGGTTGGATAATGGATGGATGGAAACTCAGACCCCTTAATTGTTTCTTTTTCCTTAATTAGCAGTCAAACAACGAGATAAAAAATGAGCCAAAAGAACAATGAAGGTCTCAGGAATGTCGATCTGCTCAGGTCACTAAACATTTAATCAGGGCTCTTAGAAAGAGAAAATCAACAATTTCGGAAATGTCTGCTAATGCACGGCGAGAGCTGCGACAAGCCACGGAATTAAAGAACGAGTTTTATGAACGACAAGAACTGGCACCTCATGAAGCAACTGCTTGGAGTTTGAGGCCCTGACTTAGGTGGTCTTCTGTTGTGTTCTCCCTCACTTCACATTTCACTTCTGTCTGGGTGGCGTTTAAGGAATAACTGAAGAAATTCAGAGGAACAAATCTTAAAAAAAGCAATTCAGTTAAAATGAATTCACAAGAAGTTCATGAGCAGCACAAACACGGCACTCAATAAAAAAAGGCTTAGAATGAAAACCTGCAGCCACGTTGGTCCTCCAGGGCCGGACTTCGGTGACCCCTGGTGTAGACCGTCTGCATTTTAGCAAAGATCCAAAAGTTAAGAACAAGTTTCTGAGCTGAGGCCTGTGCGCAGTGATAGCTTCTGTAATATGTGAGCTGCTTTTCACACAAGTCGTATGATGTTTGCTTCGTCACAGACTCCAGGCCTGTTGGTTTTGGGCCAGTTTGGTTTGAGTACTTAGCACCGTATCCTTCAAAAACCAGTTGACTTACATTCAATGAAATTGTTTAATTTAACTGCGCAGTTTAGTTGTGTGTGGAGCTCCTGTAAGTGTCAAGTTAAAAAAAACAAAATCCGTTTAAACGAGTTATGGAACTCATTCAAGTGGCTTATTTTTATTTTTTTCCTTGACTCTTATTTCAGTAGTACGGAGCCCCGTTGTGTATTGATTCGCTTGCAGGCCTGGTTAGCAGTTGCAGAAAACAGGGTTAAGGTTCTTGCTCAAGGGCCCAGCAGAGTAGGATCCCCCTTTGGAAGTGACTGGGACTCAAACCAGTAACCTTCCAGATGCCAGCACTCCGCCCATGTGTGGAGTGCAAGTGAAAGGAGGTTATTCTGTCCTCCTGCACGGGTTAGGCCTCACCTGGAGTACTGCATGCAGGTTTGGTCTCCAGGCTATAAAAAAGACTTCGATATGCTGGAAAAAAACAAAAAGCTATTGTAGGCTTAATACATTTTTTAAACATCTCAAGTGCAATAGGTGACCCTTGGAAAGGGAACACACCATTAGCTTTCGCTTTTCTATGTGCAATGTGACCGCCTCTGCTTGTTGTTGAGCCATTAGAGCCACTTTTTTTTTTTTTTTTATCTCTTGCTGCTCGACTCCCTTTTTGTGCTTCCCAATCATTCCCAGTTTTTGTCGGCCTTTTGACTATTTTGGTTTTGCTCTTTTAGGCTCTCGATCATTTGCTTTACTTTTGACTTTGTGATAATCATCAGAATAACATTTATTAAGCTTCTTTTGTTCTGAGTGTTTAACTTGGAATTCTTTGATTACTTAATAATTTTGCGTTGGAATTTGTGATTATTTTAATATCGTTGGAGATCTATCTATATTTTTGGATTTTGCCTTATTGGATTTCTTCATGATTTTATTTAATAAAGTGAATTGCGTCATTAAGGTTTTGTTTATTTGGGCCAGGGGTTTTGCTGGTTCCCTTCTCTATTTGAGTGATTTTTTTTAGGCCTCGACCCTTTAAAGTGTATACAGTACACCCCCAAAATTTGCGGGGGTTACATTTCTAGAGCACCCACAAATTGTAAAAAACCGCGACTTTTGGATGTGGTTTAAAAAATGCCTTTTAAATGCCTATTTTTATAGTTTAAACCCTAAATACAGTTTGCCCCCAAAGCACTTTAATTTTGTTGCAAACTCAGCTTAATACCTTAATAAATAACCTAAAAACAGAATGTAAAGGTAAACCCGTATACTGTACAGTGCTGTACTGCTATGTCTCCCGCAGTGTTAGAAAGTAAAATACCAATGTTACCGCTGTACATACTGTAATTTATGCAAGCGTGTTTTGTTTGGTATGCGCTGTCGTTTTCTTTGTTATAAGTAGAGTAAATACATAATAATTACATTTAATTAAAATACAGTAAAATGTACGGGTACTCACCAATGATGAATGATATTGATGATGATGGTGAAGTAGCTGTGCAGTACAATGCAGATGATTTAAAACTCCTCGGGTGGCGCCTCTTCTTCAGGCGGAGTCGTATCTGTGGACGGGCCTTCTTCTGGTGGGGTTTCATGTTGGCTTTTCTTTATAGGTTTCAGGAACGTTGTGATAGGAAGTTGCCGCATTCTCTCCTGTAGCGAACTGCTGGTACAATTTCCATGTTTTCTCACGGATGACGTTACCGTCCAAGGGGATGTTCTTCTTCCTGCATTCCACAATGCCAAGGCAGATTCCATCCTGACGATATTTTAATTCCTTATGGTCGTTACCTTTTTGGCACTATCACAGAAACTTACAGATATGGTACTCCGGACCGCTGCCTTGTTCTTCTTTGTGTAGCATGCAGTTCTTTCATTAATGCCATAGTGGCACGCTACTGCAGCATAGCTTTGTAGTTCCCGGAGCAAATCCAGTAGTTCAACCTTCTCCTGGAGTCTTTCAAACTTCTTCTGGCGCTTAGGCTCAATGCCAGAAGCCTTAGAAGGTGCAGGGCGAATCGGCGACATCTTGTGCGTTTAAGATTAACAAAATGGAAAACACGAGGACACTCAGCTGGAGTCGCGTCACAGGGCAGCAGTCAATCAGCAGCAAGGACAAATGAATAACGCTCTCTGATTGGCTACTTTCACCATCCCAAACCGCGTTTCCCTCAGCGGTTGCTTCCTGTTCTCTCTACAACACAGTATTGCCATGAGAAAAGCCCTAAAAAATTGTGGAGGATATTTGCGCTTTTGATTAACAATTAATAGTTCGGTCCTAAGGAAAAATCTGTGAATGACTGAGTCCGCGAACCCTGAACCGCGACTTCGCCGGGGGTCTACTGTACACTGTCTTGAGTTTCTGTGGTCTGAAAATCACAACAGCAACTAATTGCGAGTGAGTTTCACCCTTGATTTTTTTTCATGTATGAAGCTGAGGCTCTTCTGGATAATAAACAGTGCGAAAAGGGCTTCTGCTCCAGACTTTACCCTAAATGATTAGCAGAGGTAGCAAAGACCCCAGAAGTGGGAGCATGGATCCTGCTTATTATAACATTTCATTCCCTGATTGGTCACAATTAATAGACGAAAACCATATCTCAACATGGCAGACGTAGCGTAGTTCCTTTCCATTCCACTTGCTGTATTGCTTACCTCAATTGCATTTTGTGCCGTTTGAAGGGTTTGAATGCTGCATAGCTGAATCGGCACCTTTGTGTGTGTTCAGGTGCCTGACTAGCACACACCATCTTGGATACCTGGCCACCCTGTAGGCAGATGGCAGTGAAATCTGGGGAGAGATCTTTTAATGCCCTCTGGGTTGACCTCTAACCTCAGAGTCAGAGAACCTCACCCGCTGCCATACTGCTGTAGTAAGGGCGGGTGCGGGCACACAGAAAGTAAGCTTGAGGTGTGTGCTGAGTCGCTGCCTTTAACTTTTGCTATGTTGTGTTTCCATCACTTTGCACCATTCTGTCTTGTTGTTGCCCATTTCTTTCATGACATTCAAAGCCTGGCAGGAGCGAGCAGCAAAAAGGCCCATCCAACACTCCCATGCTGCTCCTGTCTCTGTGAACGTCCGATCTGTCGTCACTAAAAAGTGGATTAGCCTCTTAAAGCTTGACTGACAGCGGTTTAGCCGGCATATTATGTTAAACCTTTTCTTAGATGAACATAAATGTTGATTTTAAGTAGCTGAGTGTTACAATGTCTGGCAATTAAGTGTCAAGAGACAAAAGATGTGGGCGTGAGTTCATAAAGACTGTAACTGATCAAAGAAGGTCAAAGCCAAGGTCTGCCTGCCGATAAAGCTTGTGTGAAATATAGACGTGCTGTAAGCCCCTCTCCATGGGGGTCCTCCACAGATTTGTTATTCACTTTTTGACAGCCTTCACTTAAATCTATCCATACTATGTTGAGAATGTGGGGTCTCAGATTCCAGTGGAGACAGGGGAAAGCAGGGCACTTGAAAACTGAAAGAAAATAGCCAACAGGATGTGGAAGGCCCTCGAAGGGAGCGGCGGAGGTTTTGCAAGATAATCAGGTACAGACTCGTTAATTTCAGGGCCTCCCGCTGCGCAACGCTTCACAGCACAGCACAGCGTCTGGAATATCATTAAGCTTGGAAGAAAAGAATGTACCGGCTGGAGAACAGCAGCGCGCCTGAGAGCAAGGCGTTGGGAACGCGTGGGAAGTGCCACACAAAGGCTGTGCCAGAATGGCAGCCCTGCTTTAGGTAAACAGTAAAGCAGAACATCAGCTTTCCACCCTTTGCAAAATGAATTCCGTTCACCTGTTGCTCTTCGTTGACTGCTGCTGTAGGTGAATTGAATGGGATCTGCCTGGAAGGTAACAGTTCCGGGCAAAAGGAAGTCTCTTCAGTCGAAATAGGACTAAGATAGATAGATAGATAGATAGATAGATAGATAGATAGATAGATAGATAGATAG
>JANRMT010062846.1:1417191-1438335 GCA_026402145.1 Polypterus bichir lapradei | reverse complement strand
TCTATCTATCTATCTATCTATCTATCTATCTATCTATCTATCTATTATTTACCACCTTTAATCTGTATACTATATAGTGCCTTTTTCCATTTTCTGTCTATTTTATAAAATGCCTTACATATCTGATGTTCGCCTAATGAGTTACTCTTTGTATTCTTACATGCTGCTCCGTGTAGTAGCCATCCTAAAGTGTATCCAGATAATGCTCTAATTAGCCGCCTTCTTCTTAAACTGTTACTGAATTTATTAATTTAAATTTCAAAACAGGGAGACCCAAACTTTACCCCCCCCCCCAAATGGCTGATACATATCAGAGGGGGGCTTAGGTTTAAATGAGTGCCACCACACTGTGCTAATGCTGATCAGTGAATGATGTGCTTTAAATGTGGACAGAGGGGGATTGTGGTTGCCCTTCAGTGGGCACGCCAGTCTGACTTGGCAATGTGTGTGCGGGTGCAGCTGGGCGCCGAGCTCTTATGTTCTTGCGTGTCCATGAATTCTTTCTGCCATACCTGACTGCCACATTCTGCTGTGTTTTTGTTCATGTAGGAGTGCGAGACCTTTGAGAAGTGTTGTCCCAACGTCTGTGGGAGCAAGAGCTGTGTGGCCGCCCGCTATATGGATGTGAAAGGGAAGAAGGGTCCCATCGGCATGCCCAAGGAAGCCACCTGTGACCGCTTCATGTGCACCCAGCAAGGCTCCGAGTGTGACATCTGGGATGGCCAGCCGGTGTGCAAGTGCCGAGACAGGTGTGAGCGGGAGCCCAATTTCACTTGCGCCTCGGATGGCATGACGTATTACAACAAGTGCTACATGGATGCCGAGGCCTGCACCAAGGGGATCACGCTGACGGTGGTCACCTGCAGGTATCACCTGACCTGGCCCAACACCAGCCCTGTCCCTACAGAGACCACGGCCAATCCCACCACGGCATATTTGGAGACCACAGTGATTGACATCGTGCCGCCCGCCCTCATCTCCAGACCGGCGCACCAGTCCATCTACTTAGGGGACACGGTCAGCTTCCTCTGTGATGTGGCTGGTCGTCCCAAACCCGAAATCACATGGGAGAAGCAAACTGAGGGCAAAGAGAACATTATCATGAGGCCTAATCACGTGAGGGGGAACGTCGTGGTCACCAACATTGGCCAGCTGGTCATCTACAATGCCCAGTCTCAAGATGCGGGCATCTACACCTGCACGGCCAAGAACATCGGAGGGTTTCTTCAGGCCGACTTTCCTCTGTCAGTGGTCAGGAAGGAGCCTTTTGCAAAGAGTCACGTGAGGAACACGACCCAGCTGCCGGCCGAGGAGTGTCTGAAGACGCAGGACACCGAAGTGTGTGGAGAGCTGAGGACCAGCTGGTACTACGACAGCAAGAGGAACAACTGCTACACCTTCACCTACGGCCACTGCAACCGGAACCAGAATCATTTTGACACGTATGAGTCCTGCATGGCATCCTGTGGCAGCGACTTCACCAACCCATGCAACCTTCCAAGCCTTCAGGGTCCCTGCAAAGCCTATGAACCCAGGTGGGCTTATAGTAGCGCCTTGAAGCAATGCCAGTCGTTCATCTACGGTGGCTGCGGCGGCAATGAGAACAACTTTGAAAGCAAAGAGGCCTGCGAGGAAATGTGCCCCTTCCCAAAGAACCAGCACTGCAAGATGTGCAAGCCCCGGCAGAAGATGGTCACCAGCTTTTGCAAGAGCGACTTTGTCATTCTGGGCCGCATGAGTGAGCTTTCTGAAGACCACGACTCGGGTCACGCCCTGGTGACGGTAGAGGAGGTCTTGAAGGATGACAAAATGGGACTCAAGTACTTTGGGCAGGAGCCCCTGGAAGTCACTCTGCTCAACATTGACTGGAACTGCCCCTGCCCCAACGTCACCAGCACAGACGGGCAGGTGATCATCATGGGGGACGTTCACAACGGCATGGCGGTTCTGCAGCCCGACAGTTTTGTGGGGGCTTCCAGCGTGAGGCGGGTGAAGAAGCTCCGCGAGATCATCCACAAGAAAACTTGTGACATCCTCAAAGAGTTCTCCTCTCTCCACTAGTCCTGCTTGTTGGCCTGCACCTGCCATTGTAAAGCGAGCTGTCCAGCGCCTGATCCGGAGAGCCACCGGTGGAGGCCATTGCCAGGATCTTTGAACTGAACACGTCCTGAAGTCGGGAGCCAGTTATAAAAGCCTCGGCGGGGTTGACCGCCTTTGGGTTCGGATTTACGGGAAGGAGAGCTCAATTTATCATGGCGGGCGAGTGCCTTTTCCAAAGCCGACCAGCAGTAGATGATGACAACCTAGAACTAATAGGGCTTCATTCAAGTATATTGGAGTTATAGTAAGTCATTCTCACCCACCTTTTAAAAGCTTGCTTGTGATGGAGCACATCCAGGAGAGATGTGGTCTCTTTAGCCAAAGGGCACGCGTGTATCCTCATAGGAACCTTGTAGACAGGTTAGAAAGAAGTGGGAACGCAGTTCTCAGAGACGTCACCCTAGCACTCAGATCCTCACCCTTATCATACCCTTTCATGGTGGCGGCTTCGCTCCTTGGTTTCCTTCTAGAGTTGTGCTGGGCTCCGTTGCTCCACTCAGGGGTCGACCAGAATTTTGGATTTCGACCTGTTGCGTTTTTCACTTTTCGTCTCTCCAATTTTCTGACACCTGATTTCTCCATCGGGCAAACCTGGACGAGGCGGTCCATCACAGGGCACACCCATTCAAATACGGTGACACCAGGCTAGGAGTCTTCACTTAACCCGATGACACGATGAACACCACCTGAAAATGGAAACGCCACCCCCAACGCGTGTACTAAAATGATGGCTATGGGTATGGCTGGACGTTTGGGAGGAAGTCGGAGTGAGACAAACACCAGATCGTTACTGAGGGAGCATTCTGACAGTCTGTCCTGAAGTCCACTTGATCTTAATAACTGGTCTTTGGGGGATATTAGTGTCATTTAGGGGATCAAGTGATGAATCTCTCTAGGACATTGTCTGTGTATTGTCTGTGGATGGCATTGACCATCACGCTACCCATCAGGTTGTTTTGGTCTTTGTGAGATCCTATTAGTTGAAAGCATATCGGCGCTAGTAATGTATTGACCAGTAGGTCATGTTGTCCTCAAGAAGATGTTGTTTGGAGGTGACGTTGGTCATTGAGGGGTATTATCAACAGGAGACGTTGGCCATGAATAAGTATTGCCCACCCTGTAATGCTGGTCTAAATTGGATATTCTCAGTAGATTATGTTGTCAATCCAGGCATGAAGTCCATCAGGTGATGTTGGTCTTTAAGTAAAAAAAGGATCCTTTGAGGGGTAATTCTCACACGTAGTTACTGGTCCTGGAAGATTTACTGAGCTCATAATATAATGGAGATATCGGCCTATGGAAGATGGGGCGCGTATTTGGTGGAGAGCATCAAGGCTGAGGTATTGGCCCTCAATGCTGTTGGTCATCGGGAGACGTGTCTGTGTCAAGAGTGCACATTGTGAGGGGAACAGGGGGGCAGTTAGGAGGAGCACCCATGAGCTCATTCTGGCCCTAGTGGAGGCCGATATTGATTGTAAGGTGGGATGGTGTTCATAAGTGGATGTTAATCTTTTCGACATCATGTCCAAGAAGTTACCTTTGGTTTTTATTGGGAATTTTGCTCCTGGAGGGAAGCGGTGACAGTGTCTGCTAGGGGATATGGGCATTTTATTCTCAGGGAATGGTGGTCATCCAGTCCCCCGTGTAGGTGATGGTGGGGTGTTGGGTGTCGATCTATAGACATTGAGGAGATGTTGCTTTTTGAGGGGTATTGTCCATAGTATTTAGTTCTTAGTGGTTATCGTGTCCACGTGGAGATGTTGGACTAATTGGGTGTGCTACCCTTGGAAATGTCTGTCTTTGAGAGAACGGCGATGTCGTCATCGATGAGGAGATCCTTGAGACCAAATACCTTACGTATCGAGGATATTGGCTCTCGAGTGAGGACAGTGTCCACGGGGGTCTCTGCTCCTTGAGGATTATCGCTCATGGACCTTGGGGAGTCCTGCCTATAGGGGGTGTTGTTGGTCTTAAGTGTGGAGGTCCTGCCCACGTTGAGCTCACCCTGCTCCGGAGTCCGTTTGCCGGCCCCTGCCTGTTGCTCCTTGTTCACGTGCGTTTGCTCTCCATGACCTCGGCCCCTCTTATCAAGGTCAAACAACATGTTTTTGGACGTTGAAATCGTTAAACAGAGCAGGTCATCTTTCTTGTTAACTGTGTTAACTGTAACCAAAATATTTTGTACTCAGTCCCCAGCGCCGCATGTGACAACAGGGGCGTAAAAGCGTCAACACAGAGCTGCTTGTAAACACCGGCGTTTACGTAACATCTGCCAACTCCGTCAGCGGGGCAAGCAAGTGGGCAGAAAACAGAAGCAAACGTGACCCCCTCAGCGCCGCCCCCGTCATGTGTACACGCGTGCATAACAAGGATCAGCAAATCAGCAGCGATCAGGCAATGGGGGCAAAGGGCCAGCGGGCACCGCCCAGATGGGGACCTGCAATTCCTCTCCCTGTGTGCCAGAGTTAAATGACTCGGCCTGGCAGGCAAATCGTCTTCTGGGTGGTCTTGTCAAATTTCAAAAATGACTTTGACATCCCAGCTCTGTTATTTTAGACGTGTCCAGGGGTCTGCTCTGTTCTGCTGAAGGAACCATTTGACAGGTCGGGGTTGCCACCCTCCTCAATGACATGCGTTGCCCTCCCGGTGGCTCCACTCAGCCCTCTTTTAATTGTGTCTCCTGTCCATCAGAGCTGACACTTTTTCTTTATCTATATAGCGTCTTTCACGGTACGTCTTGCCATTTATTGTAACATAACTTAACATGACCTTCTGAGACCTGCTTATCTATTTCAGGGGTCCTGAAAGTCCTGGACACTTCAATGCAGACATTTGCCATCCATCCGTCCATTATTGGGCATGCTACATCGAGTTCAGGAGCCTCTCCTGGCATTGAGCAAAAGCCAGTCGTGGGTGGGGTGCCAGTCTATTGGAGGACCCACAAACACAAACACACACACACAGTCCCAGTTTGGAATGGTCCATTAAGATGGCATTTCTTTCAGGATTTGGGTGGAAAACTGGTGCACAGACAATGGAAGAACATGCGGGCTTCACACAGACAGCAACTGGGCACAGGGCATTAGATCTTTAGGGCAGAAGCACTGATCGCCACATTAGCCACACTGACTGAGATGGCAAATACCAGTCGCTCCACCTGATATGTGACAAAATGACATGCGCTACACCACCACCATATGCCTGCCACCCGCAGCTCCTCCAGTCAGCCTCTGCCACCTCAGCTAGCTGGCAGTGAATCTGTGGACGTTTACCATCCAGCCATTGCTGGACATACTAAAACCCATTCAGGAGCCCATCTTGGCATTGAGTATAAGCCGGGAACCAGCCCTAGAGGGGGTGCCAGTGCATCAGTGGGCAAAGTCACACTTATTCAAGGTGCAAATGCCAGTTTCAAAAGAAGCACCCCACACATCCTAACATAGCATCCCCAAAGCCAATTCAGGGCGGCACACTCACATATTCTATCACACAGAGCCATCTCAGAGGTAGCAGTGGGCATCAGACACCACAGTTTTGAGTTGCAGGAAGAACAGCTGAGCTACTGAAGAAAACTCACACTGGCATGGAGAGAACATGCAAGCGCCACATGGAAAGTGACCAGGCCAGGATTAGAGCTCAGGACCCCACTGTAACCTCCAGACCACCAGTTTATTTACCCAAAATATTAGAAAAAAAGCGCTTTTTAAGAGACCTCACAAGACCCCCGAGAGAGCCGGCGTGACGGCCAGCCGCTCCACCAGACTTTGAATGTAATGCCATCTCCTGTCCTGTCTGTCTTTGATCCCAGTGATTTCTCTCCTTGTTTTGGTCTGTTCCTATTTATTTCGATATTAGTTGATTTTATTATTATTATTATTGTTCCTTTTTTTTTGGTTGTGATGTAGTTATTGATGACTCTCAGAAAGCTGTGAGATTGCAAGAAATGTATTTTTCAGATATCCTATGTATCCAGTCTTCTGCGCACTTCTTTCTTAATAAAGCGGTTCTGTAAGCACTCGCCACTTGGTGTCAATCTGAAACTGTGTTCTTTATTAGAAAGGTTGGCACATGGGCACACAGATGGCGCAGAAACTTAATGAAGAACATCAATGGCTCAGCTTTCAAAAGGATGAAGAATGGACGCTATGGAGTGGCGAGAAACATTACATGAAGCCGTGAGGTCTTCCTTTGGACCCCAGTCCTGGTGGGCATGGAAACCATCTCATAATATAACAGAACCCACGCTAATCCAAGTCAGGGTCGCGGGGCATCAAAGCCCAGCAGCATTGAGCTCAAGGCAGGAGCCACCCTTGAAAAGACAAAAAGAAGTCTTGGGGTCCTCCCTGGTGAAATCAGTCCTTAAGTGATGTGAGCCCCACTGGATGTCCCATAAAGCAGCTTGAGGAACAAAGTGAACCTCAGAAGTGCTCTGGACACAATGACGACGACTTCCTGACTCCTACTCATGTTATTCCATCTTGATGGGCGCCACCTAGTGTTAGTGGATGGTATTGCTTATTACTGCATGGCCACTAGAGAGCAGTCTTTCCTTCTGATCTCCTTTCGGTTAAAAGTACAAGAAGTCGTATTTGACAGACCACACGTGCTGGGAGTGAAGTGGTGGTAGACCACTGACTCCTGGATTCATAAAGAGTACAAAATAAGGTAAGGTAAGATAAGATAAGATAAAATAAGGGAACATAGCATAACACACAAGAACATATCACACTGTAACAGTGTGTAAGTGCTATATAAATGTAGCTTAACATAATGGAACATAAGATATCATAACATAATATAATAAAACCTAATGGAATGGAAAATAACATAACAGAACATATCATAGCATATAACAGATAAGATAATATAACACAACAAATCATAGCATCAACAGAGGGGCGAGATAAGATAAGATAATGTGATATATCATAAGACACTAGAACATATCACACCATAACGACTCATAAGGCAGAAGTGGCTCCTCACTATCTAAGTAAAGTTTTATATAAATGTAAATAGTAATTATTATTATCGAGATAAGATAACATAACATAATAGAACACTGCATAGCCTAAAAGAGCGCATGATAAGACAAGACAAAACAAGATAAGATAAGGAAAGGCAAGGCACGGCAAGATAAGATAAGACAAGAGAAGAGAAGACTATATACTGTAAGATAAGATAAGATAAGGGGATATATCGTAACACACTAGAACATATCACACCATAACAGTGTGTAAGATAAAAGTGGCTCTCCAATATCTATGTAAGGTGCTATATAAATGTAGATAATTATAATTATTTTTAAGATAGCTAAACATAGATAAGATAAGACAAGGCAATATAAGATAAGATAATAGAACATAACTAGACATAATAGAACATATCACACTTTAGCAGCTCATAAGGCAGAAGTGGCTCCTCACTATCTAAGTAAAGTGCTATATAAATGTAAATAATAATTATTATTTTTGAGATAAGAAGACATAACATAATAGAACACTGCATAGCCTAAAAGAGCACACAATAAGATAAGATATGATACAATTATAGAGCATAGCGTAACATAATGGTGCTTAAGTGGCTCACTGCTGTCTATGTAAGGTGCTATATAAATGTAGTTAATTACTATTGTTGTTAAGATAAGATAACATAACATAACTGAGCACAGCATAATATAATAAAACCTAATGTAATGTAAAATAACATAATAAAACATATCATCGCATAAGAAAAAAAAATAAGAAAAGACAATAGAATAGAACATAATTGAACAAAGCATCGCACAGAGAGGTAAGGTAATAGAAGAGAAGATAAGATAAGATGATAGGACTTAAGGTGCCATAATAGCAAGTATCATAAATTGAAAGATAAAATAAGACAAGATAAGATAAGATAAGACACGATAAGATAATGGAACATCAAGTGCCGTACTACAAGACAGCGGAGGAGCAGAACACATCAGACATATCAAAGTGTAAGATAACATTTCTCAAACAAGGTAAATTGTCTGCCATAACTGAAGTTACCAGCGTCGCACATATCAAGAGATATTTTTTTTCTATCATTGACATCTGAGCTGACTGAACATCGCCGCCCCCCCACTGATCCCTTTGTGTCTTTGGGGGTCTCCGAGGACTGTGAAGCAATTTCCTCAGCAGACAGGAAGATATTCATAAGAGAAAGCGTTATGCTCTTTGACACGGGCCGTGGTGGGACTGCCGCGTCCCGCCTACTACGCCGCTGTCCTTCACACCCCGCTGGGCACATCCAGCCTATCGCTGACCCCACACAGCGTGCCGCTGTGTTGATAGATGAGTTTGCTCCAGCTTGCTTTCTTTGTGTCTTCCTTTTCAGACAGGATTTGAACTTTTGACTTCCTAAGGCCCGGGGTCTTCATCTTTTTTTTTTTCTTGCTATAAAGCAAACACAGAAGTTTCCAAGAATCTCATCTGCAGCCGAAACAAAAACAACGGCTTTGCAGGCTCTTAAAAACGTGAAGGGCTCTTTTTAATCAGGCAGCCGTGACATCACATATCGATCTGAGAGGGCCACATGGCTGGCACAGCAGCTGACACTTGGGGGGCATCAAGTGAGGTGGAGGGGACACAGGAGGCGGCAGTCAGGGCTCATCACATGCAGTAAGACTGGCATGACCACTGGCACTGCGGGTTTGACTTGGCGTTGTGCACATACTGGACGTGGCTGTCCAAACACAGAGGAATGGGACTTCACAAACACAGAGTGGCTGGTCTGAGCGAGTGGACGGCAGTGCATTCAAACTGACACAACCTTCTGACCCAAACCAGAAACGCATTTAGAGGGGCAGGAATGAGCGGATGGCGCAGACCACCAGCACCACCACCATGCTGACTCCATCCGTGTTGCCAGCATGCGGAGATGCAGCAGTTACTTGTGACGGGCTCCTGCTGTGCGAGTCTCTCAGTTTGCATTGGCAGCTGCTTTATATTTAATAAGAAACCCAGATTGGCAGAGTCCTCTGTAGAAGATGGCCGGAGATGCTTGCGGTTCTTTCCTTCTGGCACCACAATGGAGTTGACTCTTCTCTCCTCTCTTTATTTCCCTGCCTATTAAACCAAAACCAAAGTCATAAATGAAGGTGAAGAATTGGGATTCAGCGCCCCCTGGTGGTGGATGACTGCTCTTGGCTTTACAGGCTCTGTGGTGTTGAGAGACTACATGGATGGTCTTCGTCCTGGTGGCTCCCTCTGCTCTTGTATCTTCAGGCTTTTTGGCCCTTTTGAGCATTTGGGCCTTTTTTGGAATCTCAAGGCTTTCTGTACCTTGAGAATCTTTTCAGTGTAATTTGGTTGGATTTTCCTTATTTGTCTGTTTGAAGGCATGTGTATGGTGTGTGTGGGGGGGGGGGGGTCTTATTGTTATTTTGTTTGTAAAGGCAACAACAGCAAAGACAAGGGAAAACTTAAAATCTCTCTCAATGAACGAATGACTAACGGATTCACTTCCAGTCTCCCTTAAAAGGGTGGTCCTGCCACTTGGGGCTCCACACAGAAAATGAAATAGAAAGAGCATAAGAGAACAATGCCACACAGAGAAAGTACATTATATACATATAGCTTAGAAATCGTCCATCCATCCATTATCCAACCTGCTATATCCTAACTACAGGGTCACGGGGGTGTACTGGAGCCAATCTCAGCCAACACAGGGCGCAAGGCAGGAAACAAACCCTGGGCAGGGCGCCAGCCCACTACAGGGCACACACACACACACACATACACACACACACCAAGCACACAATAGGGACAATTTAGAATCGCCAATGCATGTCTTTGGACTGTGGGTGGAAACTGGAGTACCCAGAGGAAACCCACGCAGACACGGGGAGAACAAGCAAACTCCATGCAGGGAGGACCCAGGAAGCAAACCCGGGTGTCCTAACTGCGAGGCAGCAGCGCTACCCACTACACCACTGTGCCACCCTATTAGAAATTGTAAATATAATAAAATGAATGGAATTAGAATAAATATGTCACAATTCAGAAATAATAAAAATAACAATAAGACAGAAAATAAACATGATAGGTAATGTGAAAGGAACTATATAGACAGATAAATATATAAGTATATATAAATATATCATTACATATTATATAAATATAATATATAATTACCCTTAAGATAGATGTGTAAAACAGAAGATAGTTAAATGTAAAATGCACTATATAATGAAATATAGATAGATAGATAGATAGATAGATAGATAGATAGATAGATAGATAGATAGATAGATAGATAGATAGAATTTGGTGTAGTAGGCAGGATTAGATAGATAGATAGATAGATAGATAGATAGATAGATAGATAGATAGATAGATAGATAGATAGATAGATAGATAGATGTGTAAGGCACTATATAATAGCCAGCTGTTACTCTCTTGGTCCTCTTTTCTGGGCTCCCTTTCAGGCGTCTGCCATTTCCCGTTATGCCCTCCTAATAAAGTCCACATGTGTGCCAAGGCGGTGCAGAAGACCAGAGCTGCTGGTAAACATCTGCGTATTTCTGGTAAATGTTTTTTCCCATGGAGTCGTTTTTAATGAGTTGTTCATTAAGTTGCCCGACTTTGCTTACTGTTTTGCAAGAACCCACAAACAGCGAAACCTTCCTTTTAGGTTTGTATACAAAAATGTATGCATAGCCACAAATTGCACAAAATGCAGAAGAGCCCCTAAATATGTCAAGACCGTCATCTGCGGCCCATGCTGAGATGAAAATTTACAATTAAAAAGGGCAATAAATGCACAGCGGAGGGAGACGCTTTCTGAGAACTTGGAGGAGCTCTAAAGCTAAATGACAATGAGGCGGCTTCACAAAGATTAGAGAACTCAATGCCCTCTGTGCAGGAGGCGACGTGGCCGACCCACCCTGAGCTCTGGCACACAGCCACTCTTCTAGAACCTTCTCTCAGTTTCCAACTACTGTTTCGTCACCACGTCGAGCCTGGCCTGATGGACAGCACGATCAGAAGAGCAGGCCTGAGCTCCATGGCTGTTTCTTTCGTTTTCCTCTCCTGTTGATGTTTTGGTGGTCTGTAGCAGTTCCACAAATAAGTATAAAGTCGTCCGTCAAAGCAGTCCGAGCTCGTTGTGAAGCAGACCCAATCGATTACTGCCTCCATCAACAAACAGGCCATGGGTGAGCTTCGGGGATGTGCATCACTGTGTCACATTAATGTCTGTAGTAAAATAAATGAGGTTATTATAAAGAGGAGTTCCACCGAGAAGTGGCTGGTGGCTGCAGGTGGTCTGACCAACCTTTACCTTTAGCAAAGTGGTCCCTGGTCTGAAAAACTGTGAGAAAGTCCAGAACAGAGTGACACGAGTGATGGATTTCATCAGTCATGCGTGTGAGTATCGTGAGTGCCTTATGGGGACCTTGTGTCCTGAACACCAGGTTGGGGGTTGGGAGCAGGTGGGGGACGCAGAAGGCGTTATAATTTTTTTTATGTTTCCAGAAAAGAGGAAGTCTCACCCAACATCATATGACGTCACTTCCTTCCTAGCCTAGCTCCTCCCCTTCCTGCTCAGGAGACATAAAGTAAGACCAAATCAGGAAGTAGCCATGCGATGGCAGTTCAGAGGGGCACGCATCAGTGTGAATACAGACGGCCATACAATGGGAAACCCCTGACTGGGACCCCGGCTCTTTTGGTGACTTTTCTCTATTTATTTAATAACGTCGCTCTTGATGCATGTATGGCAGGTTTTCCGTCATGAGCTCCACGTCACAAGTGTCGACATCTGCTCAGGTCAGGCGGTCTTTATGGCATTGGAGGCGGGAGTGACGTCAGCATCCCTCAGACGAGTTCTTCTGCACTGTATGTCACTTGGAAATCGAGTTGAAGGAGGTGTTACATTCAAATCCTTCCCCGTCTTATTAACCAATCCCATACCCTCAAGGCATGCACTCACGAGATAGACACGATATATATATATATATATGTAGTCAGGCAGACATTTTCTAACCTGCTTACTCCTGGACAGGGTCATGGGGGTCTGCTGGAGCCTACCCTTGCCAGCATAGGGCACAAGGCAGGAACAAACCCTGGATGGGTGCCAGTCCATCACAGGGCAGTATACATATATAGAGTATATTTATTTATATATATATATTTAATTATGATCTCTGCTTATTTTATCAGGATGTTCCAGAGCTCGTCTTTCAATATTATGCTGCATTTTTCCATTTAATTCTTTTTTTATTTTGCTATTTAAATCTGTGAGAAGCATTTCTTGGGCTCTGCCAGGTTTCTGGAAAACTGCAGGTGGAGGCGAAGCTCCTAGTTAAGTGCTGGTTGTTTTTTTGTGCCACAGCCTGGTATGTGAGACCCCCAGATGCCACAGCTGCTGACTTGCTTAACCCCGAGGCCTTCCAATTGCAGCCAGTGTGAGCTTCGGCATTAGTTTGGTGTCAGTAGTGGGATGAGCCCAAGTGGGACACATTGGTTATATAGAATTGGCAAATCAAGTTCTTCAGCGGCTTGTGACCTGTGCCCACTCATCAATGCCGTATTTGATGTTGTCATTACGCCCTGGTAAAGTATATTTGGGTCCAAACGTGTGTCACAGTTTATTGCCCAACAGCTCAGCATGTGTTGAGTTTTCTTCGGTTTGGTGTCAGCGACCAACAACAAGAACACACAACCTGTCAGCCAACTGGCACTCTACCCATTATGTAAAGCCACTTTGTCACCAGGGGTAAGGCTATGGCTTGCTGTCACCCAGCCTCGAGAGCTGAGGAAAGCTCAGATGGAAAGGGGAGCAGCCAACTACTCAGGCACTCCTGCAATCTGTGAAAACCGCGGAGAGGCGGCCATCAGTTTAACAACATGTTTCTGGCACACGATTGATCCATCTGAGATTTATTTCCCATTTGGGCAGCACCCATACCATAATCGGCCAAAGGGATTCTGTTTTTCTTCACAGTGAGATCAGACCCCAGATTTCCGGAGTGCGGAGACCCTCATGAGCCTCTCAGCGTCCTCTGCTTGTCTTCAGCCTACCAAAACGTTCCACTACGGGACTGGCAGGTTTTATGGATTTGTTTCCACTCCTCCACTGAGATGGGTGCCAGGGTCTCACAATGTGCCATGAATTCAACCAACCAGCAGTGCCCTGCAGAAGCTTTACTTTATATAGCGCCCTCCGCAGAGATTTCCATCCCTCGTTCATGCAGTTTGTAAAGGATTCACTCAGAGTCCACAGGAAAGCAGAGCAGCAGATCATAAATGTAACTGGCACCTTACGTCTGATCAAAGCCACTTTACATTACATTGGGGGTCAGGTGTGAAGGAAGGCCATAGAAGTTCAGGTTTAAGACGTTCCACAGTCGTCAGTGGAGTGACTGATACTACTGGAATCAACCCGGACCCCACAAACCTAAACTCAGTCAGGTGGGTTTGACAAAGGACAAATGGTGCCCAGTCTGGGGTGATGCCATGCTGGTACCCAATGCTGTCCCAATTTGGCTTAAGCTGCTTTGATAAAAGATGGCTGCGCTTTAGTCCTTCTTCTATGGTGACGCTCCACCTAGTGGCAGAAATGAGTAATGGCTCTAGATAAAGCCCACTTTTTAACTGACTGTGACCGCCACCCTCCACACCACCCAAACCAAGTGTAACTTACCTTGAGTTGGGGAGTATTGGGAGTTCAGGTTTTGATAGCTGGAATGGCACAATGCCAACGTGCAGCTTCTACGCCAGGCACCCTTGAGAATATGAGGTGGCAGTGGAGTTGGTGAGTGTTAGGATTTACATCTGCCAGTCACAAGACCCATCAAGTGCCATCTTTTGAGGTCAAGGAATCTGAGTGTGCATCATTAAGAGATGCCAGCAAACCAAGAAAAAAAAAAAGCAGGAGGAATAGTGGAGTGCCAGCTGGGCCGTCTTAACAGCATTATAGGCCCCTGGGCAAAGCAGTGCACTGGGACCCCCCTACCTACACAACCACTCAGCAAGTCACAACAGACATAGATTAGCATGGGGCCCTTATGCTCGTGGGGCCCCCAGGCAACTGCCCAGTGTGCCCATGCATTAAGACAGCCCAGAGTGCCAGTCTCCGTCTTTTTAAAAGCAGCATGGCTGTAGAAAATTACCAAGCCCACCACAATGTGATGTATTCATAAATTTGGCAATGGAATGAAATGATGTTTGCGCTTCAAAAATAATGACATGAATCGGATTTGTCTCTTGAGTGGCTTAATAAGATCCGAGCCTGGTGGGACTTGTCTACATGCAGTTTGTCTCCACCTTGTGGTCGTTAGGTGGGACTGCCGTGAGTGGGCCCTATTGTTATTATTTGCCGTTTTCTTTCCTTTTTTTTCCTTCCCTACAAGATCCGAGTAAACACTAAATATGGAATAGGATATTTCTTAACTGGTACAATATTTTAAAAGTTGAACTTTAATAACGTCTTATTTGTGATATCATTTTGGGTGGGGTGTCACCGTTTTTTACCATTTGTGTCACCTGTGGTGGAATCAGCCAGGAGTTTGTGATGTGTGACATCATCTGGAGTGCCAGTGTAAGGCTGGCACATGCAATTCCCGTGCATCCTGTGTCAGTGTGTGTTGCTTTATTTTCAAATGTTCTATTCCAGGTTGGGATTTCTTTGTGGTGTACACGTTTGCTTCCTAATCTTGATGTCTGATCGTCTGTCTTTTCTGACTGCGACTCCTGCTCGTTTTCTCGACCCCGTCTCATCTCCTGATCCGGTCCATTTAAATCTCTTTGTGTCTCGCTCTGAGGCGGCTCACCTGTTAAAGATGTCACACACCGTGAATGTGAAGAGACGGTGCTGACCTCATCGAACTTTTCCCAAATGCGTCCGTCTTCTGCACCAGCACACACTAGTCGTCCCCCACAAGGTCGGGATGTGGGCTTGTGACACATCTGCCATTAGTTTTTCTTCATATTTACCGTGTGCATATTTTTTATTGATATGTTTCCTACATTTCTGCGTCACCCATCTTGGATTGCCATTTTGAGTATTTTTGCCTGGCCACAGGCAGATTGTTTCAAGTTCAGGTTTATTCTCAGATGTACTCAGCATAATGAGGATCCTCAGTTGACTAAAATAAAATACCAAGAAGACCCTCACACACAAAATTATAAAGAGTGTCGCAGATAGGGGGCGCTATCGCTCCCTTGAACCCCTGTCCAAGACTCCAGACACCAGATAAAAGTCCACAAGTTGACTTTATTAATCTTCCACAGTGCACAAAGCACCCTCTCCTCCACTGTACTCCTTAACAAACCAATCACACTAAGAATAAACAATCCTCCGCTCCCAGACGCGTTGCCCTCCTACCACCCAGCTCAGCTCGCGTCTGGGAGCTCCCACAGTCCTTTTATTCTCCCAATCCCCAGTCCATGTGATTCTTTATCACTTCCGGGTCAGGTACAAGTCCTTTTCTTCACCCCGGAAGTACGTCACTTCTGTCGTCGCTCCTCCTATGACGCACTTCCGGGTTATAGGGCACATATGACTCTTCGGTCCTCCCTGCAGCTCCCTCTTGTGGCCCCTGTGGTATCCAGCAGGGCTGTGTATAAAACCTACATTGTCCAGGACTCCCTGCTGGTCTTCGGGGCACCTCCATACTGCAGGGAGGGCTCCATCTGGCGGCCTGGGGGTATTGGCCGGGATGACAAGCCGGCCAAAGACCACAAGAGTCTTGTGGCGTATTGTGTCACCTCTCCATGCCAATAAAAGATGGCGGCACGCTGCTCTCAAGTGTCGATGCTGATGGAAAACAACTTAAGGACTTGGCTCTCAGTTCTGATGTTTTGCTTTGCAGACTGGACTTCGGTATTTTGGTCTCACGGTTTTCCTGCCCCCTGACTTTGGCCCGCTTCAGACAGCAATTCTCTCCTTTTCTCTGGTCCTTTGGCAAATAAAGAGGTTTGTGTCTGCCATTGTGATGACAACCCAACAGAGGCAGAAACGACTTCATTGAGGAGTTTGAATCAGTTATCCCTTGAGATCCGCAGGGGGTTAGAGGTGCAGGACCCCCGTGAAAATCCCCCCACCTCAACTCCTCATGCTGTGCTGTGGATATTGATGACACACCGTTGATTATTTAGCAAATCTGAGTCGTATAAGTAATTCCCTTAGCGTATGCCACACTCGATTGCCACAGTAACATGCAGAGTCTTTGTGCCCGCTGGTGAGGCTGCTCCAACGGCTTCACGGATTTCCTGCTCTTTTTTCGATTTCTTAATTCCGTGATGGCGAGCAATGAAAACGAAACGAAGCGTACGCAATGACACAGCCTTTTCTTGTGGGCTTCTGCCTCCTGACAGCTCCACGCTGTGGACTCACGATTGTATTCTAAAGAAGACGCAGGTTAGGACAATCAAGTCACGAGTGTCAGGCTGGCTGCGTAGTTCTGCGGTTCTTTAGCAAACTTGAACTTTTTACAGAATCGAACTCCGTATAATAAATCTGTGCCTGTATTACTGTGTTTATGGCAGTAAATAACGAAAGAGATTCATCTTCTTCTTCTGCTTCTGGCTGGGGTCATCACAGTGGATCATCTTCCTGTCCTCGTCATCTTGCTCTGTCACACCCGTCACCTGCATGTCCTCTCTCGCCACATCCATAAATCTCCTCTTTGGCCTTCCTCTTCTCCTCTTCCCTGGCAGCTCCATCCTTAGCACCCTTCTCTCATTATACCCAGCATCTCACCAAACCAACGCCATCTCGCCTCTCTGACTTTGTCTCCTAGTCGTCCCACCTGAGCGGACCCTCTGATGTCCTCATTTCTAGTCCTGTCCATCCTCGTCACCCCCATTGCCAACCTTCACATCTTTAACTCTGCCACCTCCAGCTCTGTCTCCTGTGCCACCATCTCCAGCCCATATCACATAGCTGGTGTCACCACCATCCTGTAGACCTTCCCTGTCACTCCTGCTGTCACTAATCACTCCTGACACTCTACTCTCTACTGTTGATCCCAAGTATTTAAACTCCTCCACCTTCACCAACTCTCCTCCCCTCATCTTCACCACTCCACTGACCTTCCTCTCATTCACACACGCGTATTCTGTCCTGGTGGTCCTACTGACCTTCATCCCTCTCCTCTCAGGAGCAGATCTCCGGGGTCTCCTCGACATGCTCTCTACTCCCACCACAGATCACGACGTCACCAGCAGACCTCCCAGTCCACGGGGTCTCCTGTCTAATCTCACCAAACAGATGACTGTCACGCGTATTTGATGCCTTCGTGACTTACTAGACCCTCCTAGATTTCTGTGCATTTTCTAGCCTACGCACATCGTCTACGGTCACAAAACCCCCACAATTATTTCCATTTAATTATCGATGACAAACCTGCGATTAGGTGGATCCGCAAGTCGTAAACCCGTGAACCGCAAGGGCCAGCTGTACAGTTGGTCAACAGTGAAGGAGATGAAGCCGCTCCCTACTGCACAAGATCCCCCCGAAAAGGTGCGCGTATTACAGTCACGTGGATCAAATCAGAGACATGTCATGGCGTACAAAATGACATCCCACTTTAAAGAGGCTTATTAACCAATGCGCAGAAAGTCGAATCTCCACAGCGGAACTCGTCCATCCCACCACGTAACACCTGAGGGAAGCCCCTCAGAGTCTGAAATCCTCATTGACAATGAAATCCAGGAGCACAAATGGGGGGTGACTGTGGTCTTCAAGGGGGGCGGCTGTAAGTGTAGGGTGCTGACTGACAAACATCGCCGGCGGCCATATTGTTTGGGGTTGCCCCGCCCACTGCTCATCACACAAGACGGAGGTCATGTGACGGTGTGACACACCTTGTCCTGCCTATAGAAGCTTCAGCGTCCTGGTGTGGGATCCGGCTAACTCGCTTAAGGGGTGACTTCCCCGTGAGTTTCGATTCGTCTTTGCTGGAGAAGCGTGGCTTCATCAGATGTCGACAGTATGTGACAGTTCAGGGGGGAAGATGGCAGTGCCTACCCTTAACCCTGGGCCGGTTGCCACTTTTACAGCTGCATGCGGAGCTAAGGAATCTATGAGTCGTTTCTTTGGAATGGGCACAGCAGGGTCACCAATGCGTGTTCTTTCCATCTCTACGTGTTTATGGAGTACTTTAATACTGCAAGTCTTATTTTAATGCTGGTGAATTATTCATATGGAAGGAAAATCCATCCATCCATCCACCTCTCTTTGAAACTTGCAGGAGGCTGGAGCTTAACCCAGCAAGCATCGGGCACTACAGGTAAACCCGCATGGGCACAGAGACAACAGGCAAACTCCATAAATACATAGCACATTAGGGCAGGGTTCTGAACCCAGGTACTGCCACCAGTGCCACCTGCTGGAATGATTCTGCACATGGAACTTATTCTGAGGTTAACTGCAGTGACCACTGAGAGCCACAGGAGGGCAATGCTGAGCTTCCTGCTGATTTCATTCTGTTCCTCCGAGGGGCAGCATGGCTTCATCAGATGTCTACAGTACATGAAGATTTGGGGGCAGGATGGCAGTGCCTACCTTAACTCTGGGTGGGTTGCTACTTCTACACCTGCGCGTGGTGCAGAGGAACATGTGAGACGCCCCTTTGAGATGTGCACAGCAGCGTCACCAGTGTGTGTCCTTTCCAAATCTGCATGTTTGTGGAGTACTTTAATACTGTAAGAGTTATTATAACACCGGAAAATTTATCATATGGAAGGAAAGTCCACCAGTCCATCCATCTTCGAAACCTGCTTATTCACAACAGGGTCATGAGGAGGCTGGAGCCCTTCCTAGCAAGCAACTCAAAACTCATCTGTTCAGGAAGGCTTTTAGCTCTATTTGACTTCATTCCCCTTCTCTCAGTTTACCTCTCTGTCAAGATGCTCATGTAACCTGTATGTGTGTGTGCTAGACCATCAATTCTGTTGTCTGTTGGGCTTTCTTTGAACTTACTGTCTTAATATTCTTTATTTATTTATTTGGTTTGTACAATGCTATACGCTGTATACCGTGCTGTTTTCTCTTATTTTCTGTAAGTGCCTTGAGCATGGGAAAGGCGCTATATAAATAAAATGTATTATTATTATTATTATTATTAGCTGCTGGAGCTAAACCCACATGGACATGGGGCAAACACACAGACTTCACATACAAAAAGTGACTAAGTACGAGATTTGAACCCAGGGTGCCAGGATCTGTAAGGCACCAACGCCAATGTGCTGCTCCTGCACTGATTCAGCACACGTAGCTGTTACTGTTTGTTCATTGTTGGGTCTTAGTTCAAGCTGACCTGCAGTGACCCCTGAGAGCCACCGGAGGGCAGCACTGAGCTCTCGTCTGCTTTGCTGCAGCTCCACCAGAGGGCGGTGTTGCCCCACAGTCTTCACAGGCTTTGCCATTGCATAACAGCTCCTGAAGCCGCGGCCGAGTTAATCATTTCAGATGTTACAAAACACGAGTCTTCTGCACGTCTGTAAACTGGCGTGTTTTGAAACAAACGGACGACATCAGAGATGCAGCGTGATAACGGAGTGATTGCCTCATCCTGTCCTCCTCTGCTGCCTGTGTGCCCGGCCGGCCGTTACTGACGGTGTGCAGGCTTCATTGCCAAAAGGACACGGGTTGGGGGGAGGGGGGGGGGGGGGTTGTGAGATTCGCTTAAAGTTGTCTAAAAATCACTTAAGTCAAACAGGAATGGTCAGTTTGGCTGAGCCCGTCCACTGTGAATGGTGCTGAGTAACACACTGAGTTGAATTTGGGGGATCCTGACCATACAGGACCTTGAATGACCATTTCAGCAGGTCTGGGCGATGCCCATATGTTTGAAAAGCCCACAAAGACTTGAACCCCTGCCCGCAGAGTTTGGGAGGCACGTCCCGTCCTCAACGTGTCTCCTTTTCACAAAGAAGCACAGGCTGGTGGTCTTTTACAGTCCATTCTCTTACTGTTGTTCAGGATATAAATGCTTTCAGCCCATTGTGCAAGGCGCTATATACCATATGTTGGCATCTGTCCCTGTGCTACAAGTCAAATTCTTCTGAACGTGCCATCTAGGGAGCCTGAGGCTGTCAGGTCTCAATGTATCAGACGGAGGGGCTGCCCTATGAAACTGACTGGCTTAAGACCCCGTCTGTCTCTTTATCTTAATTCTGGACTGGTGAACATCTGAGTGATCAGCTTTTACCTAATGAGTGCTGGTGAGGCGTTCACTGCCTTGGCATACGGTCCAGTAAATAGTTACCAGGATCATCAGGACAACTCAACCCAGGATGGAGTGCCACCTCACCAGAGATTCGGGCGACTCCTGCCATTCAGAAACTAAGATGGAGGCGTGGGCCCTGGAGGTAACACAAGACCCCTCAGTCCATAAAGGGGGTCTTTGTGCCAGCATCACACTACTTGGCAGAATGAAAATAATGACAGTCAAAGTGAGGCTATTGACTGGCACAGGGGGCTCAGGGACCAGCTGCAGTGTCCTGGGTTCAAACTCATCCCTGCCTGCCTGTTCTCCCCTGTTCTCCTGTCACCTCTCACATTTCAAAGGAGACTCGGGTCGAACTCAGGCTGACTGAATGTCACAATGCGCCATTTGAAGGGCAATCTACCCATCCAGGAACGCTTCCTCCTGGCACTGTGCCCTCTGTGGCACCTGCTGGCTCTCCATTGTCCTCCTGTGGAATAAACCAAAGAGCTGGGAGACTAGAAAGACTGGCACCCCCCCCCCCCCCACAGGGCACATTCCTGCCTCCTGCCTGCCGCTTCTGAAAAGTAAGTGAAGGAAATTAAAGCGCATGAGATGTAGCGATAGATGAAAGGCACTATATAATAGAAAAGATAGGCAGGAAAGGCCACACAGACTGATCTGCTATATAGCACCTTTCATCTATCTATCTATCTATCTATCTATCTATCTATCTATCTAATCCTGCCTACTATACCAAATTCTATCTATCTATCTATCTATCTATCTATCTATCAATTCCTGCCTACTACACCAAATTCTATCTATCTATCTATCTATCTATCTATCTATCTATCTATCTATCT
>JANRMT010062846.1:1367758-1385205 GCA_026402145.1 Polypterus bichir lapradei | reverse complement strand
ATCTATCTATCTATCTATCTATCTATCTATCTATCTATCTATCTATCATATAATGCCTTCCATTGACCTATTATATGGACCTTTCCCTATCTGTCATATCTGTCTCTTTATTATACAGCGCCCTTCATTTGTCTGTTATCATGCCTTATTTACTTACTTACCTCTCTATCATATCTCTTATTATTATATAGTGCCTTTCATCTGTCTGTCCTATACTGTAGTGTCTTTCTAATCTATCCTTCAGACTGTCAGAGTTATCTCTTTATTATTTAGTGCCTTTCATATTTCTCCCATATAGCGCCTTTCATATCTACAGCGTTCAGCTTGCTTCAGACTTTCCCTTGCTGTGACTCTGGAGCCTGAAGAAGGGTCCACAGATGGAGGGTCCATTAGCCAGACCAGACCCTTTTATGATTTCAGGTTGCTTATTTCAAGACTGTGTGCCCTTCTTACCAATCCCTTCCCCCGCGTCAGGTTATTTTGAGGTGACCCCCACTCTCCCTGCCTCCCCCCCACCACCTCATCGGTGTCTCCTCAGCACAAATAGCGGCCGGCCGGCTATAATCAGACTGCCGAGCTAAGCAGAGTGCAAGCTCAGGAAAGTGAAAGAGCAGCAGTGCGGCCCATTGAGGCGAGAGGGGGCTCAGATTACAGGGCACATAATGAGAAGCCTGCATCAGCAGCGGGCAGCGCCCTCTGCACTACCATTTTGCTAAAGTCGCCGCTTTGTGACCGCGAATGTAGCAAATGCTAGCACAGCCGGTTTGGCAGCCGAGGGTGGATGTGGGCTCACAGACAAGGCCGGGTTCAAAAGGGGAAAAAACAGCCACCGTGTCACCCGCCTTGATTCAGATGTCAAGTTGAGGCTGAATGGTGCCAGTGACTCGGCAAAACTCAACGTATGCATTCGACAAAAGGGTGGCATGGAGCTCACCAGCTAACCAGGCCACGTTATTCAGACACAAAGGACACATGTAGTGGGAACTTTGAAAGGGCAGGGATGGGCACCCAGAAATCAACGCTTTAGGAGAAGGCGCTGCATTGGCACCCAGTTCTCCTCCCAGTTCAAGTCCACTAATAAATAAAGAAGTGCCAAGCTACCTAGAAGTTGTCAGGGTAACACCAAGGTCAGGGAAGGGCAGCAGAGCAAGAAAGAGAGAGATCTACACTGGCAACCTGTCATGCCAATGTGGTAAGTAAGGTGGTCTTTGTGAGGCTTGGTGCCCCACATGTGCAACTGGCAGGAGAAACAGCAATAAGGAGAGCAGTGATCTGGGTGGAACCAGCCAATGTCCCTCCAGGACACTAGGAGGCAGTAGACCCATCAGGTACCAGGGATTAAAGACACTGGTGCCAAGTGAGGAGTTGCAAATGTTAGAAAAGACCTCCTAGCCACTAGAGGGCACCTAGTGTTGGAAAGCAATGGATGGGCTAGAATCGCCCCTAGAAGAAAGAAAGAGTCTGCCCAAAAGGCATGGCACCTCTGTGCCAACAAAAAGGCCTGGGAGTGTAGAGGTGCCAGGAATTGCTAGGGGCAGCCACAGCATGGCATTCACGTGGAATGGACCTACCACTTTGTGCCCAACGACACTCTTTAGCTAAATGCCAGCCAGGCTGCCATCTTTATAAAGGCCACACAGACATTAAGGATGCCGAGACGTGAACCCAGGTCCTTTGAAGTGTGCCACCATCAGCTCACAGCCACAGCACGGCCTGACACAGAGGGGCGTTCCTTCTCGAGTCAAACATGTCAGGTGGTGCCCTTCACGTGGGGTGCTGCCAGGAGTGTCAGAGACATGCAGAATGTTACATGTGGCAGGAATTCCCCTCTGGTATGTGCCTCTCACGTCTGAACGTGCTGCAGAGGCACCGGCATTCTCAGTGCTCTGGTCCCAGTCTGGACGCCACCCCATAGTTTGAAGGTGACGGGACCTGTCAGACGGGCTTAGCTATGCGGGCGGCGCTGCGTCACCCAGGGCCCATCGTGACATAAAGAGCGCCAGAGGACTTTCAAAGCAGGAATGTAAACAGCAGTGGGCGGAGCCAAGCGAGTCCTGCAATTCTTGGCCGCCGCCCCTCATGCCCCACCTCCATTCTGCGTTTACCTCAACATCGGCGCTCACTGTCACTGGTCACCATACGCACCGTGCTGTGGACCACTTGGACCACGTGACCCTTGGAGGATTTTATACACACGGGGGCCTTTGTGAGTAAATCCAAAACCCAAGTGAAGCCAAGGAGACCAACGTACATAAGAAGATGCGCCAGAAGTATTAAATGAGGCAATGACAGGAAAATCCCGTGTAACCCTGACCCTAACCATAAGCCTGACCCTGACCCTGTCCCAATCCCACCCTCCTTCTGCCCTTTCTTTCCTCGTCCTGCCAGGTGACCCTCACCTACACCAGTCCTCCTGACACCACACTCCTTCAGCTACAGCCCCCCTATCTTCCCTAGGAACTCGTGGGGCCGTCCTGCTACAGCGCCACCTAGTGACCCCCAGGTGCCACTGCAACTTTGGTCTGCAGCCAAGCATCCCACAGTGGGGAGAAGAGAGCCAGCTATGGGCCTGGGGGACTATTGGTTTATACCCTGTGGCCTCTTCCCATTCTTCCTGACGTCCCAGTCTGAGTGAACTGCTGGTCACCCTCCATGACCCCGGTGGTCTTGTGTCACCACTACACTGCCAGAACATCTGCTGGGGTCCTCCATGTATGGAGTATGTAGGTACTTCTGACTCAAGCTTTCCAGTGTCCTGGGTTCAAATTCCATGCCCCACCATTGCAGGTCTGAAGATGAGTGAGTGGATGTCATGTCCAGCTAAGGGTGGGCCGACACCGTGATTTTCCCGTTTTACATTTTTATTCCTACGTTGAGCCCCCAGCTCTTCCACACTCAGGCCCCGCCCTCCCCTTTGGCCTCCAGGCTGCGCACACAGCCCACCGGTGACTCATTTCCCAGCATGCCCCTGAGCTCCGTCAGTTTATGTTGATGCCTGATTAGATATTCACGGCGGTGGCCAAATCAGCCCAAACACAATTTAATTGTTAATACACGGAGAGAATGAATTGATAGAAAACAAGCGAGACGAGCTGCGGCCGGCGCTCCGAGAGCCTCTTCTTTAGCAGACACTTTCCTTTCATGTTAATTAAGAATCACTTTGGATTTGTTTTTATTTTTTTTTTCTTTTCCTTTCCTGTGAGCCCACAGAGAGCCAATGGGCTGCGCCAAGCAAACGGAAGCCAAAAAGGAGTAAAACTACAAAGTCATTTGTCACTCATTTCTGTGTAAGTCACATTTCCGAAAGCCAAACCTTCACTCGGGGCTTCTCCTTTATTAAATGTGCCCGTCACACCATTCACTCTTTCCTGGCAGACGTCAGAGCCACAATTTGGCCCATCGTGCTGCCAATGGTGGGGGTCCAGTGGGCTGATGGGATTCTATGTGGTAGCTATAGTTAACCCTGCCCGGTCATTTATCAGGGCACTGCCAGTCAATGGGCACACATGCCAACTGTTGCACTGTCCACTGCCTGTACCACACTAATGGGTCTTTGGGCACCTGGGTTAGGCATCAGTAATCACATCCTGCTTTGTCACCCTTGATGGCTTTGCCAGGCCTTAGTATGCAACATAAAACGGACCCTCAGAAGTGAATGTTGAATTTCGAAATGTTCTTTTTGACATTTTTGACAACAGCTTGAGGGTGTTGCACTTCTTGCTCTATCAGGCCCCTCGTCTTCCTCTTTCCTCAGTACAGATTGTGACGATCATAATGGATGGACTGGCATCCCAACTGGAATGAATGGCGTTCCCTTACCCACTTAGTATGATGCATGGGCAGAGGGCGCAGTTGTTCCTCCCATAAGACAGGTGGCAGTGCTCCTCTGGCATGGCTCCGGTTTGGGCAGCTTGGGAATTGTAGCCTTGAAAGGCAGCCCTGTTGGGTTCTGCAGGTGGCGCCACTGTGGGAGACAACTCCCATTTTCCACCAGTGCCACCGGAGCACATAAAAGCTCAGGTGAGAAGGGGTGAAGGAGAAAAGGATGGAATGGAAAGAAAGTTTATTTGAACCCAAGGCTGTCTTTGGCCTGGTTGAATGTAGGGTTTGGGGTCTTGAGACGCCCCCTACAGGCCACCTGATTAACGTCAGCCCTGCCACTTCAAGTGTTCTGGTGGTGCTTTGTAATTACTGCCAATGAGTGGGCACATGCCATCTGGAGCCCCATCTAACCCCTGCACTCTGGCCCTTAAACTGAGTTGTCATGGCGTGTCATGTAACGTGTGGCCACTGCTAACTCATCCAGCTTTTAAAACCTGACGGCTTTGCCAGACATTAGTATGAATTATGAAAGGTGGACGTTTCATTGATAAGAGCCCATCTCTTATTCGATCGTTGGCCTAATCCGCCCTCCCTCTTTCCTCTATTAAGTTCATACGTGTGGGTCCTCGTGCCATCCTGTGTGCCAGCAGTGCCAGTCAGCAGGCACATGCCATCTGGTGCCCCATGCCACACCTGCACCCAGGCCCTCACAGTGCCCTTAAACCGGGGGGCACAGCTGCACACTCATGACATGTGCCTCGTAACGTGTCGGGCCACCGCTAAGACATCCAGCTTTTCTTTTCCTTTACGCCTTTGCCAGATTTGAAGGCGCCCACCAGAGAATTTGTAAAAAAAAAAAAAAAAAAAAATGTGTAAAATATTTGGCAGCAACAACCCACCTCAACAGATGAATGAATCCATTAGCTCAATGCATTCATGCTGGTCGAGTGCCCGGCGGTGACCACGTGGGCTGCTACTATGGCCGCCCATCCAGCCGTCCTACTGCAGGCGGGCACCCTGACACCTTAAGGGGGTTCAGAGCACAGAGCGGCGAGGATCTCGGCCCAAATCGGCAAACGCAGCACACAACATTACAAATAGACACACGCGGGCACTGGCGGGCAGCTGCGGGGGTTCGGCTTGTACAGGTGGATGCCGCTTGATTTTACTGCCTGGGTGGCAGCCATCACAGGGTGGCCTGATGTGATGCCCTTTGTTCTTCTTCCAGTGTGTGACAAGTGCTGGGATTGTTCTGGGGTTGGTGAGTGTGTTGCAGTGCCCCTCGAGATTCTGGCATCCCACCCAGCTCCTGTTCCCTGTCTGTTTCCAGAACATTCTGTGGCTGCCTGTGACCTTCTCCTGACGCCTGTATACTGCACTGCAGCCCACCCAGTGCTGTCCGGGAGACCACAGCCTGTCCCTCGATGTCCTCAAGCAGACGTCAAACTTGAAGAGCCGAGGCGGAGGAAGAAACACAATGGAGAGAAATGGGGGGCGAGTGATAAAGGAGGGGTGACGATAATAAAACAGGAAAGCCTGGGCCTGTTCACATCTACGCAGTGAGACGCAGGGCCCACAGGTCCACACAGATTTCTTCTGCCCTCCTGTTCTCCCCACCAAGAACCACGCTGGCCTTCCTTCTTCGTGGCCCGGTAAGCCCACACCTGTGCTTCCCATCGCTGTCTCTGTCTTTGAGGACCCCCCCCACCCCGAGCTCAGCCAAGCCCTCTAAAACTCCTGGGGTGTTGCTTGAAGAGCTCCCCCTGGTGGTCCCACATGGCTATTGAAGTCCACTTTGCCGTGTTGTAGATGTAACTTTACACTCAACAAGCCATCGTGACGTCTTCAGACAGGTGTGCACGTTTACTGCAAGTCAAACCTGAAACGTCTCAGTCCTAGAAGTGCTCGGACCCTCGGCACCCCAAACTGGCTTTAATTCTCCTTGAGATGTCCACCCATGGCCCACTGAATGGCCTGGACATCGTGTGCCTGTGTATAGGAGGTCCCACAAGTCACACTGCATGGTGGGACCAAAACGAAACCGTGAAGTCCAAGGACCTCCCTGGAGACCCCAGACTGTGGTGAGGGCGGGGGGGGGGGGGGGGGGGGCTCTTCGGCCCCCCTTTGACTTCCTCGATGGCTCCATGTCGCGGGTGTTCCTCGACTCCATGGTGCCTATCTTCACTTTAAACGCCACCAAGCTGGCACCTGTTGGAGACATCTGTCAGCCTGTGTGCCCCTCCTCGGTCTTAGGCACTCATTGTGTTTTCACACCTGCTTCTGCAAGGGAGGATCCCGTTGAACTCGGGCTTGATTATTAAGGGTCAACTCTGGCCATCCCAGATGCCCCCTGGCGGTTTATAAGAGCGAGGGAACCGTTCAGAAAGGGCCTAATCTGCTGAGCTGGGCTTGCCGTATGAAAAACTTGAACCACAAAGACGCTATATATGACGAAGACCACCGCCCTCCTGAATTGTGATGGCTTCCCACCCGCACTCAGACTGCATTAGAAAAGCAAACCTCATCAGGTCACCTGACTCTTATTATTGGGATTGTTTAGACAGAGGTGGGTGTATCATGTGCCAAAACAGTGACATGTAACCAGTGGAGCAGGTGACACTTTCACACACACACACACACACACACACACCTCTCCCAATTCCTTATTCAGCGTGTCAACAGCCCCGGGCGGGCGCTTGTCCCCTGTCCCAACTCTGTAATTACCAGACGCTCTTCACTGACAGACTGCAGCTGCCTGAGCACAACAGCAGCTGGGGCCCCGCCCCCTGGAGGCCACGACCACACCCATGGGCGGAGCAAGTCTGAAGGCAAACAACAGATGACAGAAAGCAGCAAAACAGCTGGGCTCACAAAAGAAGACCCTCAGAGCAGGATGGGCAGCTACTAGTGCCTCGTGTTTGGGGTACACAGCAGCCACAAAAGGACATCCTGCACAAAAGGACTTTGACTCGTCCTGGTAATCCGGCCCAGGATGGCTGACTGGTGTCCCATAGTGGGACCTTTCGGTGTGCCCAGGGTGCCCTCACTGGTTATCGCCAACCAGTTCCTGAATTGTCTTCTTACGCTTTAGTCACTTTTCTGTTCTTCATGTTTTAAACTAAGTTGTCCCACTCCCTCATCCGGCTGGTGCAGAATGGTGACATGTCACAATGTCATGTGACACTAAGGACCCCCTAAATGCATACAGCAGACATTAGGGAGGAGGCTGCCAACAAACAATACCTGCTGGGTGCAGACAGGGGGCGCAGTATGTTAGGTGGTCCCCTTGGATTCTCTTTGTGTTGCTCCATCACAGTGGAGGTCTTAGTGTCACAGAAGTTCAGTGCTGCCAGTCCGGGACCAATGCACACCTTGGTGGGCTCTGCCCTGCTCAGCTGCTCAGTCTCTACTGATTTAAAACATAATTCCAAATCAGTGAGAAGACTTTGGGCCTTTGATAACGTGAGAGTTCAGGAGGAGAAGCCACTGACATCGGGGGCCACAAATGACAAACACCACAGCTGGTAGCCAGCTGGCAGGCACTGGCCGACTCCGAGTTCAAAGTCCAGAGTGAAAGGAGTGGACGTCAATGGAGCTCTGGCTGTACGCCGGTGGTCCTGCTGTGCTCTGCTGACAGGCTCACCTTCGCTTTGTTTTGCAGCTTTCATTGTTTTGGTGTCCTTCACAACTTGACAGTAAGCAACTGTCACATCAGAGCAGGCCGGCGGGTGCTGTGAAGCCCCCATTCCGACTTTCATTTTTCACATCTTTACTCCAGAGGGCCGAACTCCAACCCTCAACGTTTCACCCAGTGCAACGAGACGGTGAACAAACAGAAATCATGAAATCGCACTTAGTCCCCAGACCAGGGCGGGCATGAGGGGGGCGAATGGGAAATGTGAAAAGAGAGCCGAGATACGAGCGAGGAAAAAAAGGACAAAGAACAAGGAAGGAAAAGGCGAGACCACCAGCACTGAAATCAAAGGGGGTAAAAGACAACATCAGGCTTAATTGGGGTCAGGCCGATCTCAGCGAGGACCCCTGGGGGAATAAAGGCAGACGTTTAAATGACGAGTGGGCATCTGTGAGTACAGCAGAGGAAGAAAGACGAGCCTCCGTGTGTGACAAAAAGGCAACAGGAGGGGACAGGAGGGGACACAGTGAACATGGGGCTGCTGGGACATAGTGGATATAGTGCCTTACATATCTATCTATCTATCCATCCATTTTCCAACCCGCTGAATCCGAACACAGGGTCACGGGGGTCTGCTGGAGCCAATCCCAGCCAACACAGGGCACCAGGCAGGAACCAATCTCTATCTATCTATCATCTCTGTAATCCTGCCTACTATACCAAATTCTATCTATCTATCTATCTATGTTATCCAGCACAAGAACAGAGAGAGAGATGTGAAAGGCACTATATAATGGATGAATAAATGAAAGGCAGTCCATAACAGGTAGCTTGCTTTCTTTCTTTCTTTCTGTCTGTCTGCTCTACTCATCAGTGACAAGCAGCTGATTGTCCTCGGCCAACTGGTCGTCCCCAGATGCCGTACTGTTGTTTGTCCCCCACTGAGCGCAGACCCTGCCTCCCGTCCCTTGACGTCCTTTGATTCCTCATGCGTTCCTTAATGAAGGTGACCTTTGACCTGAGTGTCCCCACCATTCAGGCAAGTCCTTCTTCTTCGTGAGACGCGACGGTGGTCACCTGTGACGTGACTCTCTTATTTGATTCACTTTATAAAATGAACAGCTTAAATGTGACCTGCCGACTGGTAGAAGACCCCAGTAAGACACTTTAGCCCAGGCTCACTGGTCAGGGCATCTGGTGGTCTATTTTTAACTGAAGGACGGCTCCCCTCCTGCTGCTTCAGCACATAAATTCCATAACGGGAGCAGCACAGGGTCACTCGAGTCCCACCTTCAATCTGCTGAGCAGTTTTCCTGAGCTGTAGGTCAAGCGACGCGGCTATTTTAGAAGTGCTGAGTGGACGGCACTGACCAGCCCGGGGGTCCACTCCCTCCTGATCAGGTCGCTGAATTGTGATCTTTAAATTCGTTTCAGGCATTACATTGGCTCTTTTATATGAATTGAGAAGTCAAAAGGCTCAGAATTGTGTGAAACGATGACACGGTGGTGACATGGTGTCCAGAAATGGCCAACAAAATCCCAACACAGGACCAGTCAACGGTATCAGACATCAATGCAGGGGGCCTAAGGCAGCAAATCCAAACACCAAATGAAGCGGCCAATCGGCCTCAAGTTGCCTTTAAAACTCGCCGGACCAGAACCCAGGAGGCCCCGCCCCATTTGGAGATAGGACACGGAACGAAGACAGCTAATAGAGACGGAAACACGGAATTGAGGAATTTGTAATCAACATCCATCTGTGCATTTATAGCCGTCGAGTCCCGTGACCGCACGCAGTGTCTGTCCCGTCACCATTTGCTGGGTCAGTTGGTGTCTGTGAATCGTGTGCCCTGTGATGGGCTGCCATCCCTGCTTATGTCTTACACTGTTGGGATCAGCTCGGGGTCCCTAAGGGACTTCACAACATAAGCAGACCCCTGAGCCGAGCCCTAGCCCACCCCACCCCACAATATAGAGGGTCAAGGGGTCGCTGCATTGCTCTGCCGTAGAGATCGATGAAGAGGCCTGAGACACCTGGCCATCAATTAGTGTGCCAGCTGAGGGGCTTCACCACGCGATTCATTCCATGTGAGGCTGAACTCATCCCGAGAGTTAATAAAAGAAGACCAAACTCTCGAGGGTCTGACCTGACTTAGGGCGCCTCCTATCATCTGCCTGGCTCATCAATCTCAATGCTGGGCTAAGCCTCCAAAATTTAGCCTCAGGCTTCAAAATGAGGCCTAGTAAATAAAAACTCAAGTAGCAGGCTGTTGAAGACTTCAGCATCTCAAAACACAGAGAGGGAGAGGGGAGAAGTGAAACCCCTGGCCCAGAATAACACAAGCAACGTCCCAACGCATTTATTAAGATTTATAAAAAAAAATGCAACAAAAGAATAAAAAAAAAGCAAAAAGGGAAGAATCGGGGCTTGTGGGGGGGCACGGACACTTGTTTCTGTCTTCAGGGACGCTTCAGCTTATCTCCACACCCACCACAGACCCTCACACACAAAGATACAATTAATAAATAACAAAGTCACTTGGGAAATGAACTCAAAATGGCCATCGGCCCCTGCTGTTAATGTGCCACCATTTTATATGCGGGGTTGTGACCTGCTGGGCGCCACAAAACTCAAAGTGAGGCTAAGCCTCCAAAAGTAGGCCTCAGGTGGACTAAGCAGTAAGCTCGAGGGGCAGGCTTGTGGCCTACGCAGGTCCACTTCCTGAGTCCTGGGGGGCCGCAGCCTAACCGAGCAGCACAGGGCGGGAGGATGGACAGGGCGCCAGTCCACTGTTGGGACGATAATAAAAAAAAGGGCATCTGTGTATCTGTCTGCATGCCCACCCGATTGCCAGGGATAAAACAAGCAAAATGTGGATAAGACAGGTCAAAAATGAGAGCAAAAACAGCAAATGAGGGTCCACAAATAAGAACGTTGGTCTTCCAGCCTATCCTGCCATCCGACGTTACACACTGGCAACAGCGGCACCTGCTCAGGCCACATGAACGAGCCATAAAGTGAAAATAACGATAAACTGACGCAAAACCAAAGTCCCGAAACGATTAGGCTGGCACACGTAACTGGGCATACTGCTTAGGGCACAAGGCAGGCTTCAGGGTCCACCCCAGCCACCGTCAGCTTATAGTCTGCAAGTCCCTCTAGGGCGGATGTGGGGTCTCTATGTGTGTGTGTCTGTGTGGGTATCGGAGTAGTGGCACACTGGTTAGGGCACAAGGCGGTCTCCAGGGTCCACCTCAGCTTGCTCTCCATGTGCCCTACGATGGCCTTCAAGGGGAGGGCACAAGGACCCTGAACTGGTTAAGCAGGTTAGATAACAGATAGCTGCTCTTGGTGCCACTTTTCCCCTGGCACAGTCACCCACAGTGCCCAGCTTCTTCACCCTTCAGCAGATTGAGCTTCCTAAGTCACACTGACCAGAGTCACATGCCCAAGGTCTTAGCACATCGCTTGCCATCCACTTATCTTCCAAAACAAAACTGATGCCAACCACCCCGTGTTTAAAAAATGGCTGCCACAATGGCCCGGTCAAAGTGACACAGTGGACCTCAGCACACCGCCGGTGGCATTCCCAGGTCAGACTGTTCTGAAATGGCACAGGAGAGACTCATTTGGGAATAATATGGAGGCCTGGGCAGCTCTGGGGGGCATACGACTCAGCCCCTGCCACTCAAGCCCAACTCACCATGCCAGCCATTCTACTCAAAAAACATCAAATTGGGTTGGCAGTCAGCCTTTCCTAAATGGTGTTTTTACACATTTATTTGAAGTCGCACCTGCCTGGCGGGCACACGTTCAACTTGACACTGGAGCCTCACTGCGTACTCTGGCACACCAGAGAGCCTTACTGACCTGTCAATGTGCCAGCTATGGAAAGCTGGGCTCACTTCACCCCCCCCCTCCCCCAAGTGTTGGCACACCCCCCATAGGAGCTTCCATAGTGACACTGCAGAAAGCCACCATTAAACTTTTTTTGAAATCCAAGATGCCCAGCAGTGCCAACAATTCCACAAAGATTGCCTCCTCTTGCCACATTTAAAAAACACCAGAATCCCAGGGGCTCTGCCAGCTGAACTACTAACTCTTCAGGGCAGGAGTGGCAGGTTGCCCGCTTTCGAACCTGTGTCTCGGCCCACATTGTGCACACGTAGCTCAGTGAAGTCCCCTGACAAACTCGGAGCCCACCAGTGCAGCCCCAGCCCAACCGCAGAAAGCTTCCAGAACTCTCCGTGGCTCTGGTTTCAGTGCTGCTCAAAGCCCACCATGTCTCAAAATACTGCACACCTGTTCTCTGTGTGGGGGGGTGAAGTCAGCAAACAGCCCTGCTTGGAATGGAATGTGGCAAAGTGGGCAGCTCATTGGGTCCTCCCCAAAAAAACCAAATTGACCAAGGGGCCTTTTAAAATGTTAGGTGGGACGACCACCAGCAAGCCCACTTAAGAAACAGAAAAGGGCTGAGGCCTCAAGCAGTCTGCGGATCCCACTGTTACCACCAACACCTCCTCTGATGTCAGGGCTTTGTAGAGGTCACTGTGCCACTGGGGGCCACGCTCACCTGATTAAAAGAGAGTGGTCCACAAGTGAGAGGGGGCACCAAAGCTCTTAAAAAGGGGGGGGGGGGGGCCCAGAACCACAGGAACATAAAAGGTGCCAAGGTGGGCTTTAAACAGCCAGACATACAAACAAACACAACCTCATCAGACTTGGGGAGAGCTCCTTGTGCAGCAACCATGCCCCCCTGCCCTACCTGTCAGCCCCCCCAACTGGCCCTTTTAAGCTCAGGCTTCTACCAGAAGGCCAGGCCTCCTCCTTTGAGGGTCTTCTCATTGAGAGAGGCAAAAATTGGAAGAACAACTTCAGTTAGATAACAGGAAGTCAAGACTGTGCAATGGCAGACAATGATGGGGTCTAAAACAGGCCCTCTAAGTCATACCAATGGGGGTGCTGCTCATTAAGAGTGGGGGGAGGGGGAATCATATCAGACCACTGGGAAAACTTGCAAACACATCCAGTCACAAAACCGACAAACGCCAAAGGTGACAGGCAGCTGGTGAGCATCTCAAAGGGTCCCTGGAATTTGTTCAACTCTGCCCGTGTGGCACCGAGGCTCTCGCCATGGCCTTGTACAAGTCCACTGTGTAGGGCTCGACTACACAATGGCAGAACAGTGAGGTTGCGAGACCCCAAGGAGGGGGTCAGCTTGCTCTGTCAGTGCTGTTATGGGGTGCAGCATGTTGAGTAGCACCCACTAAAGCAACCCACTCACCAAGGGATTTCTTTTTGGTTCACTTGGACTGGCAGCGGGGTGAGGACCACCGAACAGGTTCACCTGCTCTTTAAATGAGACCCACAGTGACCTGCCATTTCTCCAAATAGTCCGACGGCAAATCCCAGTCATTGCACTCAAGTGGGGAGGTGAAAACATTAAAACCCCAAGAGACCTACAGACGAGGACGGGGGGGGGTTGAGGGCACAGCAGAAGTCACTGCTGGGATGACGAGTTTAAAATCAAGGGGCTTTGAGGTCACCCACCCTACACTGGCTTGGCAGCAGCACTTTCACCAGCTCCCTCCACACAGGTAAATGACCACCACCACACACACACCTGTTAAAACAGCACCAGTCTTTATGCCAACAGGCCCTCCCAAATGCCACAAGCTTTGTGCCACACTGCTGCCTGCTCACATTTGAAAAAAGGGTCACAACAGGTCAGCCAGCCTCAGACAAAAATGGCAGCAAGGAACTCCAGCTGGGGATCAACAGCCACGGCCAACAAATAAAAGACTAGAATCGTGCAGAACTTAGGAGGTCCGCCCATTAACTGCTGCCCACCACTCATGACTGAGGTGGGCATACAGCACTAGGACAGGCGTCTGACCACCACTCACTTTTCTGTTAGGTAGGCACCTCTTCAAGGCAGCTTAATACACCCGAGAAATGCTTGGTTCCACTCTGGTGCCCCCCATCACACAGGGGGGTGAAGCGACCTGCATGATTTGAACACACAGCCTCAACTACGATGCCACATCACCCTCCACACCCCAGTCCAAAGCCACTGCCACCTTCTGACAGCACAAGCAGACTGCAGAGGCCATTAGAGCCCAACAATGGGGGACGTCCACCCCAAGAGGAGCAAAAGGCAGAGAAACAAAACCAAAGGGCAGCTTACAGTTGAGACCCAACACCACTGGCATGGGACAGGGCACAAAAACAGGCCCAACAGCAATCAAAGCCAGCAGCCACATCAAGGTCTCAACATACACAAACCCACCCAAAGGCCCACTGTGGTGGTGACTTACTGACTGAACTCTCGTTTGTCTTTTGATTGGTAGCTGTGATGCACTTTGAGCTTCACGCCCCTTGTATGAAAGTGTGCTAGAAAAACCAATGCCGTCAATAAATCCACCATCGGGGGCAACCAGTGCCAGTGGGCAGGGGAGGAGTAAAAGGCAGGAACACTCAAACCTACGAGATCACTTGGCCAACGAGATGCCAACTTCACAATACGAACTGACAGCTGTGGGCATACGTTGCCCCGGCCCCCCCCCCCCCATAAGCCCAATGAACCAACCAAAAGCTGTGGACACTGAACCCCCTTCCCCCCAAAAATCCTAATCGACTGACAAACGGCAGCATCACAAAGCGAGCTGCTGCACGAGCAGCCCGCCTGCCCACCCACCCCAAAGTGGGCACCGAGGAGAACAGAAGCCACAAGTTACACCAGATATTTTGAAGCCTTTTAATACAAACTTTATAAACTATTATTATTTCAGTCCCTCTTGACATTTAAGACACTGACTCAAAATACTTTGTTATACCGTTTTTATCAAGTATTGCACAATGTAGGTACAAAATTAATATACGATTACATTTGTCCATAATATATAGCAAAAATCTTTTACTCTTAACAGAAAATACAACTCTCTTGTTTCCAAAAAAGCAAATATTCCTACATTTTAAATTCCACCACTAAGGAATATTCTGTACATAATCTTTAGAATCGATGTCTTAGATGGATTTTTTTTATTTTGTACAATTTCCGTAAAAAACAAAAATATAACGTAAAGCTGCTGCAGCCATCACAGATCACTGAAGTAGTAAAAAGATATAAATGCAATACCATGTCGTAGAAACAATATATACTCTGATATTTTACAAACTTTGTACTAAATTAAATTATACAATTAGAAAAAAGACCAAGAACCCCACTTTATTAGTGCCAATTCTTTAAAATCAGCCATGTCCTGCTGCTAAACCTTAAATACTGTAGGAGGCCGGACGACACCTTTTTTGTTTTTCCTCATTAAGATGTAGAAGTCAGTATAAAAAAAAAAAAAAAAAAACAAAAAACAAAACCAAAAAATAAAGTTGTGCTTGGTTGGCAAAAAGAAAACAAAAAAAAAACAAGTTGCATTTTGGGTAACCAAGCTTGGACACGTCTGTACTACAAGCTTTGTTTTAATAATAAAAAAAAAAAAAAAAAAATTCTTAAAAGGGGCAGGGGGGCTTTTCTCAAGGGGGCACACCAGAAAACACCCTTGGGCTCATGCACTTTATCTTCTTGCACAAAATGGATTTGCGTGTTTTGTTTCTCTCTTTTTTGTTTCTCTTTCCCCCCCACCTCTTCCTAGTTCGCCATGACAGGCTGGAATTGCTGGTTCGAATACTGCATGTTGCTCAAGCCGAAGTTCAAGCCGTCCATGAAAGACTTCTCGTTCAGACTCCCGTAGGCCGCAAACACGTCAAAGGCATTGCTGTACTGGAGGGGGCTGAGGTTAAGGGGGTTGTCTCCTGGGAACAAAGCACTGGTGCTGCCCTGCCCTTGGATGTTGGGGAAAATGAATTCCTTGGCATTGGGGGAGAGGGCAGAAGTCTTCTGTTGCTGGCTGGCCAGGCCGAGCCCATAGAGCGAGTGCATCGACGTAGAAATGGCTTTCTGCTTCAAGAGGTTATTCACATTCAAGCCGAGGTTGGTGGGGGACGTGCGCGCCACCTTGCTGCTGCTGCGGCCGCTGTTCTTCATTTTGGTCGAGCCAAACTTGGTGGCGGCAAAAGTGGCAGTGGTGAAGGTTAAAGGCTGAGCCGAACGGGGCATGAAGGTGGGACTCACGGCGGCCGAGCGACCGAAGGGGGGAGAGGGCGAGCTGGAGACCGAGGAGGTCCCGACGGGGTCGGCGATCGGCATAAACACCTGCGCATCGGGGTTAAAGCTGTTCTTGATTTCCCTGTCCAGCTCGGACGCGTTCTCATTGTTATTGTCGTCCACGTAAAGCACCTTGACGGGTCCCTTTTCGCCAATTTGGTAAGACACCTCAAAGGGGTCGATCCACACGCTAAGATCCTGAGGCAGGTTGTTACGCACGTCATCGATGTCCAATCCGCTTTCTTTGGCTGCTTGCTCCACAACTGGGTCCACTTTCTCCCCGACGTGAATACAGCGAAAGCCCGACCCTTTGTATGGCTTGTCGGGATACCAGTGTCCCTCGTATTTCTTCTTCAGCTGTCGCTCGAGCTCCTCGCCGAAAATGTTCACCCGCCGCCGGGGGAGTTTGTTATACAAGTAAGATATGATAAAGTTGAGTGCTACTTGGATTTCAAGCTGCATAGTTGCTTCACCACAAGGCTGCAAAAAAATTTGTCTTCAAGTGTTGCCAAACCTCCCAATAGGCAGTGTGATCAGTTTACCAAAGTCAGAGTGTCACAAATTCATCCAAACCAAAAAACAAAAAAAACCAAAGTGCTGGTTGTAAGGTGGCGTCCGTCTCTGGGCGAGTGATCCTGTTCCTTGAAGGGAGAAGAACAAACAAGGACACGGATTAACAAGCAGCTCTGGAGCACCGCGGCCTACAAGATCTCATCCTGCCAGGCTAAAATGGCAGGCCTACTGCCCACCACCCACCTATCACCCCACAAGCAAGGAAACGTCCCACCACTTCAGACTGAAGGAAAAAAAAAAAGTTTACAGTCCAATCAGACCCCAAAATGAGAGATCAAACCAGGGTCCTAAAATAGCCCACCCCCCAAAACATCAACTTCCATGCAAGGAAACCAAATTAGATGGCCAAACCTTCCCCGGGCACACAGTGGTGACATTAACCCTGCCCTCGCCCCACATCTTCAAGGCCTCCTTTGGCGAGGTGACACCAATTCAGCATTCAAGGTCCACGTTTTATTTTTGTTAAATGAGTAATGTTAAAAGGGGTCTGTGCCCCCCATGTGTAATGGCATTTACCCATCAGCTTGTTACAGGGGCAGGTGTTTAATGTGGCTTTACTGTCACAACACACTCCTCAGGACCACCAAATAGGAACACAGGACAAGGGCAACACTAAACTAACCATATAAAACACACACACGATAAAGGAGTATTAATTAGATGGCGACAGCCGCGTCCACACGCCAGCAGAGGTGCACAGCTGGCCGCCCAGGACCTTTCACTCAGCCAGTGAAGCCATTTCCAGAGACGGCACACAAAAGGTTAAAGAAATGATGAGTCAGTGGTGCCAAATAAAGCAGCTAATGTGCTGTTTACACTCCAGTGCTTCGGCCACTCCGTCCGCTGAAAAAAAAAAAAAAGGCAAGCTGGAGGCTCAACAGGATCGGGGAGACTGGACCAAAAAATAGTCTAAAGGTTACTGCTAACATGGTGGAGGGGTAAAGGTGGCCAAAAACACTAAACCTGGCACGTCAGGCTCCATTTTCATCACAACTGGAGAAACACTGAAAGCCCACCCTCGTACGTCCACTTGTGCAACTGCTTTGAGATGTGCCATTTAAATATTTAAAACTGAACTGTCACTGGCAAACATGCCAAATGCAACGAGCTCCTGGGAGTGCCACATCCTAATGCGCTGCTGCTGCCACCCTACACCTTGATTTACAACCAACAGAACTGTGCAAGGGCATTCAGGGGTGAAAACTGAAAGAGGGAGTCTTGCTACACCAAAGACCACCCCGCCCCCCCCCCCCCCC
>JANRMT010062846.1:1348390-1362758 GCA_026402145.1 Polypterus bichir lapradei | reverse complement strand
AGAACTCGACTTGATGTTAATAAGAGGACAGGACTGGCGAGCTTTGTTGGGCTGAGTGGCCTGTTCTCGTCTAGAGTGTTCTAATGTTCTAATGTTTATATAAATGAACAAAGAACCCATCGAAGTTTTGGGGTCCCAGCCCGGGAATCTCCATTAACCTGCCAAGACAAAGGCTGAAAAATGGCCCTCAAACATTAAGCAGCCAATGAAAGCGGGTTAGCAGCTCACTACGTCCCCTCGTGTGGTGGTCCACGCAAATCCCTTTATTGTTGCCCTTTATTTGTACTGTGCATGAAGGGGCGGAGCCAAAGGTGGAATGGAAGTGACGTCACCGGCGCCGCCTTCTAAAAGTCGGTGGTTCCTTCGTCCAGGTGATCTGATGATGGAATTATAAAGATCCATTTTAAAGGAAAACTAAAGAAGGGATTCCATTAGGAACTCAGCTTTGTGCAAGTTGCTGTTCAGCAGTATTAAGTGTTCATATTATGGAAAGAACTATATACTGCAAATCTGAAAGAAAGAAAGAATTGGTCTATAAGAATGCCTTTTAATATCACAATAAAAGAAAAAAAACTACAACAAGAAAGAATTAATCTCTCGGATTGTCTAAAATGAAATACATTACACCATATCATATAAAAGAACTCTGTTTACCAAAAAATAAATAAAGAAAACATCAAAAACACACTTGTAATAGCATTTAATATAAAGACATTTTATTAAACGCCAACATATGGACAGACAGAGAGACCCCGTGGCCCGTTCACATCCAGGCTTTCCTCCGCCTTTTGCTTTCCAGCCACTGTGGCTCAGTGAAGGCCCTCACCACTTGACCCATAAAGATGCCAGTTCAGTGCCAGTCTCTGACCTGCCTGCCGTCCATGTTATCGGCATTAGAGCCCCCACCCCTCCCATAGTATATCTCTGTGTGTGTAAACTGTAGGAAGGGCGCTATATATGCACATAAAGTATGACTGCTTGCTGCACCGCGTCGACTAAGGTGGGCTTTGCTGTGCGGTTCATTCCTTAACCGTTCCAGAAGACAGTCGTCACCATGAAAGGCTTTATTTAAAAAGAGTGCATAGTGTTGGGAGCACCTGCTGACACCCTGGTGGTCTCTGCTTGTGCCCACCTGTCCACCCTCTGGATCCACTTGGCTTGTATTTGCAGACTTGACTTGCGCTGAGGTCACATCTGCGGGCTGCTGGATGAGAGCCCAGGGACAGCACGTCAGCAGAAGGGGCCCCAGACCCCAGGGGGTGGCAGGCAGTGTGGCGTAGTCATTAATGCTTTGAGGTTGGGAGTTCAGATCCCACTGCTGACACCATGTGACTCTGAGCAAGTCACTTCACCTGCCTGTGCTCCAGCTAAAAAAAAAGAAAAGAAATGCCACCGATTTCATCTGAAATGTTGTAAGTCTCCTCGGTGTCAAGACCAAATGCCTGCCCCATCCATCTTATTTTCCTTCCACTATCGGATGTTCCTGTCCATCCATTATTAGTCTGATTAACTGTTTAGAGGGGCGCATTATCCAAAGTCCGTGGGTGACATTTGTTTCCGTGTTTGTTCTTCAAAGCTGGAGTTCGGGCAGCTCAGCCATCTCACTTACGGTCACATAGAAAATTTGAGGCAGGGGGGCGCAAGGACAGCCCAGTGGCTTAAGGCGCTATATGACGATTCCCCCTTTAACTTTAATCTTAAATCCTCCTAAATCCAACTTCCTAACAGCTCCTCTCCGACAGGACACATAGCCGAGTGCCCCAGCGATGCTTTTATGTGACTTCACATGAGGCAGTCTGCCGTTGCCGTTAAAGGCCCCATTCATGCGGTGCACAATGGCGCCAGTGTTAGCGGCCAGCGCTCGGCTCTAATCTCTTCTGCTGCATTCTCAGATGCGTAAGGTGCGGTGGGATTGGTGAGGCCAGGAGTTTTCGGAGAGACATTATCCGGACCGTTCCCACAGCTCGAGTAAAGCGATACGATTGTGGAGGCCCAGATTTTTCTTCTGGTGGCCATCCAGCCTCAGGATGAGGTGCCACTCAACTATACAATAAAGGGGCAGTGGAAACAAGAAGGTGAACTTTAAAATCGTTTAAGAGCCAAAGCAGCCTGGAGTGTCCGGGTCCATGCTATCTGTTCTCAGGAGGCAACGAAATCGTAAACTTGTTAAGCCAAGATTCCACACAAATGTGTTAAAGCTTTTCTTTACACAGACCACCACAGAAACACGGAGGGGGTGACCAAGCAGTGTGATGGATGGTGGGGACCTTCAAGAGGTCATTTTGGAAGGTTAGGTGGAGAGGATTGCACGGCCTGTTCTTGTCCAATCAGATAAAAGGTGCACATCAGTAGTGCTGGGCAATGGCTGCCTTGCGCTCAGGGCTCAGATGCCCACCCAGTCCACCACATCTAGATCCCCCAGGGTCCCCTGACCACCCCACCTAAGTATAGACACCAAGGAGACTTTGGAGTTGCACAAGTGGCTCCCATTCTTTCCATTGCCAACCCAGGCACCCGTCAAGCCCACTTAACATCTGACTGCTAAATGACGAATTAGCAACTGAACAAAAATATAACAATCACAAACAGGAGGGTCCGGCATACTGTGGTGGGAGCGCCAACCAATGGGAGACTGTGTCATCATATATTTGCTCCGGTGCTGCCTCAACTTTTTGGTTTCACTTTGGGCCTCTTAAGGCCTTAGAACTTTAAAGGGGCACGTTGGTCGATTTTTGGGTAGTCATTTTTCTTGCCCAAGATTCACGTCCCTGCGTGACTCGGCTCCACTCTCTCTCTACACAGCTTCTCAGGATGGCTCCTCCCCTTCTGACAGCATCCCTCTCTCTCTCTCTCTCTCTCACACACACATTCTCTCTCTTTCCCCATGGCTCTGCCTCTTCTGACAGCATCTCTTTTCCAGGCTCCACCCCATCTGACAGTATTTCCCCCTCCATTCTTGCTCTCTCACCCCCTCAGGCTCTGCCTCTTCTGACAGTGGCTCTCTCCCAAGCTCCACCTCTTCAGACTGCACCTCTCTCTCTCTTTCTTGCTCTCTCACCTCTTCAGGCTCCGCCTCTTCTCATATTGTCTTTCTCTCACAGGTCCACCAGAATTTTCATCCAAAAAAAGCCACCAAACGGGCTGATGGTGGAGGATATTTATGCCTTTTTCCTTTCTCCTCTTTATTGCCGGTGGTGTGTGTGTCTAATGGGGGTCTCAGCACCTTGTTTGTGGGCCGTGGTTGAGATGTTGCCAGTTGAGCTCCTACCTGTGCCTCATTGCTACCTGGCTACCTGGGCTTCAAATGCAGAACAAATAAATAAGTACATAAATATCTGGAAACAATTTAAGAGTAAAACCGTTACCCAGAAAGGGAGTCAGCTGGACATGTTGTAATATAACAGAAGATGGAATGGACGGGAGACATGACGGGCCTCCAAAATGTACTTCATCTACATAAATCATTTGTTGCCTAGCAACAAACAAGTACAATCTTCTGCCGCCGAAATAATAAAACATGTGACGATAGCAGCAGGCGTGATGCCGGCACAGGCAGACATTAAATGAATACCTTCTTCTTCTTCTTCTTCATTAAAAGCCATCAGCATTGATCCAAATAAAGCCACTGAGCGTTGCGAATGAACGCTTATTGATTTGACAATTAAAGAATGTTGAGTCAGTGCTTACTGGGGGTTGGGGGGCGGGGTTGCCCACTGATGCCCCGCCCACGTTTGTGCACCTGCTATAAGCTTTAGAGCAGAACTCGGAGACCCCGTCACCCAAACTGGAGACCACCCTGTCAGCTGTGATTTCCTGTGAAGGCGGTCCGAGCAGTCAGGTGGGGTGCAAGCGATACGCAAACGCAGAAGTCGAAATAAATCAAAACTCTTCTCGTACGGCTCTGCTTGCTCATGGCTGGTCTTTCGTTAGGTTAAAATGTGGCTTAATGCCGCAGTGATGCAAACCTCATGCCAGCTCACTTTACGAAGCACAGGCGTCCCACCATAAAACACACCATCAAAATGATGACACGACGAAAGCCCCGAGAAAAAGGCAAATCCTAAGAAGCAGAAATGAATCTCATAGAAACAGAAAAGCAGACATCCTTAATAACTTCAGAACAAGTCGCTGACACAGAGCTGGCTGAGTCCACCTGAGAATCTCCTACTGGCTCAAAAAAGGGAGAGGAGAACTATGAACACCCCTGGTCCAAATGACAGAGCAGTCCTTGTTTTAATAGGAAAAGATATTTAAAAGGGGCAAACATTGACAAAGAAGGGCAACCCCAAAGTGAAGGACATCCAATCAAAACGCCCCAGAAGTAGCTTTAATGAGCAGAAACTCCAAAAACCCGAGGAACAAAACCAAAACGTTACAAAATCCAAAGGAAGAAAAGGAGAGAGGGAGCCGAACAACATAAGCAAGCAACAGGCTAAGGCCCCCCAGGCCTAAAACGGACCAAGGGGGTACCACACCCCCCAAACCACAGCATCAGGAGGCCATACCCCTTGGGCCCAACATCTGACTTTACAGGAAAGAAGAAGAACGCAGTCATCTGGAAACCAAAACAAGTGGAATAGGCTACATGACAGTGGCTGTGCCCAAGGACTGACGTGAGCAAAGTGACCAGGGGACGAGCGGAGAGCTGAACACCATCAAGGTGACTGCAAATGTCACTCTGGATGCTGGTGTCACCCACAAAGAGTCTGGTGTGCGCCTCATGGTCGGGAGAGAGTCGGACGTTTGTAGGTGGCTGCCTAAGGGGAGCTTCTCCATCACTGTGTCCAGGTTGGCCGTTCAGTGCCAAGGTCCTGAGTTTGGGCTGAATCAGCAGCTGATGATTGTTGAGCAGAGACACCAGGTGACGTCAAACCTGCGCCTAATGTGAACAGGTGGACCTCCCACTTCGGCGTCCCCTGCATACTCTGCTACAGCTATACAGATTGTCACTCAGGATAGGAGCAATCTACAATAAGGACAGCAAGCTGCTCTGTCACCTTTTTAAAAAGTGACCAGCCTGCACCCCTGCGATATAGACTGGCATCCCATCCAGGGCCGTCTTAACACATGGGCACACAGGGCAGTTGCCCAGGAGCGCCAGGAGCATAGGGGTCCCATGCTAATCTCTGTATGTTGTGACCCGCTGAGTGGTTGTGTTGGTAGGGGGCCGCAGTGCTGTTAAGATGGCCCCGACCCCATCCAAGGGGAGTTCCTGCCAGACGGAAGACACTGCCAGGACAGGCTGTGGCCTCAGAATTAGATGGCGCAGATTCTGGAATGGAAGAATGGATGGATGTCAATGCGGAAATCGGCCCGTTTTATGAACCCAACACCAGAGACGTCGTCAGCAGGGACCCTTTGCAAATCTCAGCCTCTGCTCTCCATTCAGGGACAAGACTGAAATGTCACCGGGCACAGCGGCTAATGGCCTGTGACGTCACCGCTCCCAGATGAACAACGTGGCTATTTTAGGCAGCCGTCGATAACTTAGAATATGAAAGCCCTAATCTTGTAGTCGTGCGCCGATATAAAGAGTTCAGCGCTGGTTTTGATTTACACTGAGTGTCCTGTCGATCAGAGCCCATTAAGCACGAGCACTCGAGGCCAGTTTCAGGCTTCTCCATCAGACTTGTGGGGAGCCGGCAACTATCACAAGGCCGGGCACGAGTAAGCATATCCAGAGTGGCACCAGGAGGCCGTCGTGGATTCATGCCCCTGGGTGTGCCCAGGACGGCCCTGCAGTGCACCCAGCGATCCCACTAATTCCAAGATAGGCCCCATAGCTCAAAATCCTAGGAAAGGAACTGTGCTGAAGAGACCTTTGTGTGTAACGTGCACAAGAAAATAAAAATCACTTTTGGACGCAGAGCTCTCGTCTGTGCAGGGGTTTGTGGGTCCCCACCCAGGTGGTCACAATGTATATTAATACGGTGTATAGCTAAATGTATACAGAGAGACATACAGCATATGCACAGTGGATTCAGAAAGGTGTTCAGACCCCATAAACTTTCTGCACACTACACGGTGATGTAGAGCAAATGTGCCAGTCACTGTATGTCCGTCAATCGGCACCCCATCATGACGAAATGAAAACGCATTTTCAGAAAGGTCACAATCAAAAACGGAATCCTCTCCCTCATTAAAGAATTCCGACCCTTAATTCAGGGCTTTATAGAAGCCCCTTTGTCAGCCGTTTCAGCTCTGTGTCTTGTTGGCTACGTCTCCACAAGCTTTGCCCACCTGGAATTGGGCACCTGATCCCATCCTTCCTGGCAGATCCTCTTAGGCTCCAGTAGACTGGATGGTAAGCTGCCATCTTCAGGCCTCTCCACATGTTTACATCTGGGCTGCTCGAGGACACTCCAGGACTTGTCCCAAATGCTTTGGGTCACTGAGCCGTCACCCCAGTCTGATCTCACAGGTTTTCCTCAAGGACCCCTCAGTATTTGACTGCATTCATGTTCCCCTCGATTGGGAGCCATTCCCAAGACATGCAGCTACCACCACCATGCTTCACGGTAGAGATGGCATCAGGCACGAGATGAGCCGTGCCTGCTCCTCAGTAGACACGGTGCTTTGGTGGTCTGCTCAAAGAGATTAACTTTGTCTCAGCAGATCGGGGAATCTTTCAGTGCCGTTTACCAAACTCCTGGTGGGCTGCTATGCCTTTTACTCAAGAGCGATGTCTGTCTCACTACTTGACCACAAACGCCAGGACGATGGAGTGCTCCGGAGATGGTCGTCCTAACCCTAACCTCAGCTGAGGACACCTACAGCTCTGTTACTTATGACCCTGGGGTCCTTGGTCACCTCCCAGACCAACACCTTTCTTGCCCAGTTACTCCGTTTATTCAATCTAAGTGGAGTGTAGGTGGTCCTAAACTTCTGTGTCACAGTTCTTGAGGCCGCTGTGCTCAGCAATGGTTTTGAATCCTTTGCCCTGATGTGTGGCTTACTGAACTTTGATCACAGAGGTCCACAGAGAGTTCCTTGGACTGGACATGGTTTTTGTCCTAACATGCGGTGTGAATTGTGGGACCTTCTGCACATGGGTCCAGGTGGGCCTTCCTAAATGAGGTCCATGCTGTTCAATTAGCCGCAGGAGGAGTCCAATCAGGTTCTCGACACTCTCGATCTCAGGGAGGATTAAAGGTTTGGAGGGCCACCGCAAAGACTCTGAATGCTTCTAGGAAGGGAAGGTTTCAGCTTTTGATTTGTAATAAATTGACAGACTTTTCTGAAAATGCCTTCACTTTGTCTGTGTGGGGTATTGAGTGTAGATTGATGGGCGGAATTGGCAGCTGTGGAAGAAACAGAGAGAGGTTTAGGGGTTCTACCCCTTATGTTCTTGCCAACAATTGAATCAAAAATAGGGAAACGAGTAGTCATAACAGACTACGTTCTCAATCCACTGTATAAACAGTAAATGTAAATGTAGAAATATGTTCTGACTGGGTAGACAGACCTCCCAAACCCAGGAAAAAGTATTGGGGCACCAGCCGGGCAACCCCATTCAACTGGCAAAGCAAATGTAACAGAAATGAAGAGTCGGCCCTCATCAGCCTGCTGATGCCTCTTAGCAAAAGGTTCTGCCACCAGGAGCTCTGCCCTCACTGAGGGTATGGTCAAAAAGAGAGCCCACCATCCTGGTGTCTGAACGGAAAGGGGCGCGGCCTTTTCAGAGATGTGGGCAAAAGAGAAAATACAGCCAGTGACAGCGCCCCTCTTGACTGAGTGGTATCGCGTACCTCAGCAGAGCCAGGCAGGAGACCCCCAGGCACACATGTGTCACTACGTGTGAAATGGGAGCCCAACATAAATAAAAGAGTCGGAGCACCACCTTGATGACCCCAGGGAAGGTTTTGAAAATGAAAAAGTCACGCTGCAACTGTGGAGACATCTTCCCTGACGCATGTTACAATCGGTTTTGGGGTTATATGGTCAGGTGACAGGAAGGGGCAGGTCCAGGACAACAGAAGTGATGTCAGAGATGGAGTGGGCCGCCAATCTTCCATTCTGCGGACAGAGGAGAAGAGGAAGCATTAGAGCACAGCGCCAACCCCTGGCTTGGTGGGTAATTACTGTCACCAAAGCCTTTAAGCTATTGTCATGCACGTGACAATATATCTGTATATTTATATATTATGTGCCAATTTGGGTGTGACAGGAAATTGGCCTTCCTGAAGGTAAACAAATATTTCAGCAACAGTCACCAGGCTGCCATTTGAACCTCTGTGCTGGAGATTTGAAGCTGCACCTCTGACCGCTGTGCCACCCTCCTGCCCCTCTGCACATGTGACCTAGTGAGCCTACAAACTTGTAAGCTTATTATTATTAGTCATTCAGCCATCTGTTTATGTGAAAGATGATGATGATGATGATGATGATTGTATAAATACTTGTACAATACTTGATAAAATTATTGATGGCAATGTAAGCCATATCAAGTGACATTTTACAAATCATAAATAAAGTCTGTGGCCGAGTGCTGTAATGACAGCTCAGGAGTTTGGGATGCCAGCTGGGTCAGGACTGAAAAGCTGGCACTCCTTAGCGCACGTCGCACTTAAGGGATTCAACGAGAGGATTGTGAGTCATCTACTTCAGCGGCGCTCTGTCCCAAATGTGACACCCCCTTTGCGGGATGCTTGGATTGTAACGGTGGTGGAACCAGAAGGGGTGGGGCTAAATGCTTTCTCGGCCCAGTGGGGAAAGCGGCAGCGCCCCCTGTCATCTTTGCGGGTTATGATTTGGCTCGACTGAGCCTGCGAGGAGACCCTCCGACGCGCATGCGTGACAAGGCATTGAAATGAAGGCCGCTCACCCCACCCCAGGCCCATTTCAATAAAAGTTTACTTTCTGTCATTTTTGAGCTCCTGTGCAAGGTGCTATACAAGAACAAGAAGCACCAGCTTCCCTTGGTCTCGTACCTCTCAGCTCACTGCGCCCTCTCTGTGTGCGTTTTCCACTAGCGGTGACCTGCTGAAGAGCCGTCAAGATTCAACTGAACAATGGCGGCCGTGAGCTCTTTGACGTCAGGCGCGCGGCTCTTTGTTTCTCAGGCCCTCTCCCTCCTCCTGCATTAGTGATACACCTGAGCGAGCCGAAGGGAGCTAAAGGGAGCTAAAACGAGACTCGCCTCCTCGGGTCGTTCCGTCTTTTCTTTTTGACTCTCTTCTCTCAGCGCTGTGGATTAGCAGAACCATTTAAATGTCGCCACCTTAGTGTGGCATGGGCTCATCTTTCACCTGGCATTTGCCATCATATAATTACACCAGATAAATAAATGGATTTCAGGACAGCAACCCTCTTTATGCTCCTTGCTTAGCAGGGAGGATTTTGTCAGACCCTCCTGTCAGATCCTTCCTTGATGGTGGATGTTTGTCAAATCGCATTTGTCGGACCCTTCAGCTTTTACTGGTGAATCTCACCTTGGGCGTTGACTCGTCCTAAACATGAGGGGAGCACACATCAAGGATCATCGTTGAGCCTGGCTGCCACTGGGCACTTGGTGGGTATTTGTGGCAGGCCTTCAGAACTCGAAGCTCAAGCCTTGTGTTTGTAGAGTTCCATTGTTCATAAAGCAGTGTGATGGATGGCCGGGACGCCTCCATAATGGAAGGACAGGGGAGATGATGTATGTTGGGCGCCACCAACCCCCAAATTGCTATTTGACTAGACCCCTGGAGTGTAACGGCCCCCTGGAGTCTCACAGGGCTCTATGGGACTTGGTATTGGTCGGCTCAGCCCTGTTGTGCTCTAGGGATGCCACCAGGGGGAGCTGCAGAGCCCTACTTTGGGTTTCTGCCACACCTGGAAGTGATTCCAGAAGGTGCCAGCTAAGAGACGAGAGCTTGAATCGGGAGGTGGTGGATGAAGTGTGCCTATCAGGTGTGGAGAAGGAGGCTGTGAGGGTCTGGAGGAAAGGGACAGGGACAGCGTTAATATACAGTAGTACTTGTGACTGTGGGTATCAGTCCTTGGATTCCTTTCACTAAATAAAGGGCTCTTGTCCGGCAGAACTGGTGTCTCTGCCTGTTTGTGTCGGATTGGGGTGGCAGGTGTCCCCCCTGGTTACCACAACAGCAGCAACACACAATAATAGTAATCATAATATAATCCAGCCAGAGCAGCACAGGAGACACAGGCATGACAAAATAAAAGCAGACACTCGAGATGACCGCATGTCTCTAGAAGTGGCCTTTGAATGCGTCTCTAAAGACCGATTTACTTCAGGTGATGAACATCACCCAAACTGGAGTCCTTTGAAAAGAAGATGTCCTCCTCATCCTCCTCCTCCTCCTCCTCCTCCTCCATTGTTCACTGCTGTCTGTGATGAGCTGGCTGCCAACCCCCATGTCACGCCTGCTCGACTGGAGACATGACAGGGCGGGATGGTCACATGCGGAATTCACAGCAGAAATGCAAACTGTGATTGGCTGAAGTCGAAAATGATTGACAGGTTCTGCACCCATCTGCCCGTCACGTCTCTCAGACAGGTTGCCTGCTCTACTTGGGGTGCAAATTCCTCCGTTGTGTCCCGTTTGTTCATTTTTGGTTCTTTGATTTTTGTTAATTAGATTGATTATGTCCATTACACATTGTTCCTGTTTTTGTATGTAAGCTGCTTGCGTTATGTTCCATGTGTTTTGTGGGTGGTCCCTCCCTCAGCCAATCACTGCCAGGAACAGCCCTCCACCCTATAAATCTTGGGGGGTTGTCTCCCACAGTTCCTGGTGGTTCATTTTGTTTGTTAACAGACATACGATAAAGAGTTGGGGAACCACCCTGGTCACCCGACATAACTGGAGAAGTAAAAGCACACGATAACCGGGGTGACATCTCTGCAGCTGAAATGACCCAAGATGGTGGATCTTCCAGTCTTGAGGTGGCTCCACGTTTGACGGACACCAGAAGTGATGTCAGTGGTGTTACAGAGGGAGAAATAGAAAAGGCGTTTAGGACACAGCGCCAACCCCTGGAGTGGCGAGGCATCACACTCACCAGAGCCCTTAAGCTGTCCCCTACACACACAGGCGTGACAATCCGTATGGTGACTTGTTGTCTGGATTGGACTGCTTGGATTGCGTTTTGCCGAAGCTGGCTTTTTGTAAAATGCATCGATTTGAACTCATAAAGACTCTTGACTTGTAGAGATTCTCGGACGATTCTGCACTTATGGGGTGAATGGATAAGGGGGCTGAGATGAAGGAGAGGAGTCGGGAGCAGAACTTTCAGAGCTGTCTGCAGACTGAACATCAGCAAAGCCAAAGAGCTGGCGATTGACCAAAAAGCCAGTCACTATTCAGGGAGGGGATGTGGCGGTGGTCATGGTGGTCCGCATAGATAGATAGATAGATAGATAGATACTTTATTAATCCCAAGGGGAAATTCACATAATTCCTGACAGGTTAGACTGGTCCGATAACGCAGAGGAACTGGAGAAGAAAGGACCCAGCAGGCCATTTTCTCTCAGGAGACTGCATCCCCTTACATCTTCTACAAGTCAGTGATGGCCATTGTGGCATGCTGGGCTGGTGACATCACTTCAAGAGAGAGGACCACCGAAGCAGCGAGCTTGAAAAGGGCAGGCTGAGTTATGAGAGGACCTGCTGGAGGAGAGAATGAAATAAAACTGAGTGCCATCCTAAAGAATCTGTGACACCCCAACACTGAGGACTTCCCAGCCATCGAATCAGTCATCAGGCACTGGGGGTCTTGTATAGCGCCTTAGGGGGTCTGCCAAGTCAGGTGTTTCTCAAATGTTCCTTCTTCTTAGTCATGCGGGTGTGTGTTCACACCGTACTGGTATATATTCTAGAACTGCATGTCTTTATCTACCTCATTATCTATTTATTTATTTAAAGAGCTTCTGGAAAAAGACAAACCTCCACCTGGGGACACGTTAAGCTCCATCTATCTTCTTGCCCTTATTCCACCTCCTCTTGGGGGCTTTTTTTAGAACATTTACATTTATTTTTGAAGCTTAAATCCCTTTCTGAGCCTGTGAAGCCTGAGGCAGGGCAGTGGACTTGGGACTGAGCCCACCGGGGAGGCCCTTATCACCAGGTGGAGGACCCCATCCAGAGGACTTAACTTCTCCAGATAGACCCCCACAGCTGTGCTCCGTCGATGAGCCAATTGAATTGCAGCCACCGTTGAAACACTTTAAATCTCACGTCCATGGTGTCACACCGCAGTCACCCTTAGGCTGCGGTTCAGGGAAGGGGCACACGTAGTGCTTCTCATTGCGCAAACCACGTGACGTAAATGTCGCAGTCCAAGTGGCTGTTTAGTGGAGCTTCTGAACCGCAGAGCTATGGAGGTCTGCAGCTGGACTTTTCTCAGCGTTTCTGCTCCTGTCCCCTCCAGACTCCTCTCCTTTGAGGTCCCCAACATGGGAGGCACAGTGTCACTCGGCCAGAAGATGCTCAAGGAAACACAACTGTTGTGACCAAAGGCCACCAGCACTCGCTCTGTTTTTTTTCCCAGTCTCTTCCATTTTTACAAACATTTCCTGAATTAAACAGGACATCCCAGCAGGAATTCCAACACTTCTTCACGTTTGTGCTGAATTCACAGAATACATGTGCCTCCATGGCATTTCTAAATTGGTTGTGACCAGCACAAAACTGGCATCCCGTCAGGATAAATATATACATAAAAAAACATGATAATTATGGAAGGGGTGTGGCCCAATGCTGGAAATGGGCGTGGCTCCATGGAATTCTAAAATATCGGTGACGTATTAAACAATGAGTGTGACCTCACGCTGTTAGTTAAATGAGAATCAACAAACGGGTGTGGTCACATGCTAATAACGTAATGGGCTGGGCACGGGATAATTGTAACACGTCATGGGTGAGACTGAATAATAATTTACAAAATTGTTGTCCCTTCACAAAAACACGAAAGTGGGCATTAAGGTAAAACGGGCCGCGCTTCACAGCAAGTAGCAGGGGATCATGGGAATTCTTTGAATGTTTGTGGATGTGTGCTAATTAAAAAAGGGGCGTGGCCAAATGGAGACTTCTTCATGTTAATCAGATATAAGCCTGAGTTCATGCACAGGGTAATTAAAAATACATATGACTTCATGCCAGTTGCATAATGCATTGACTACATGCTGACTACAAAATGGTGGTGGAGTTCATTGTAATTGCAAATCGAGACCAGATGACCCCCATAACATGTCTGTGGCATCAGGCTAACTACAGAGTGGATGTGGTCAACATGCGAAAGACACAATGGGTGGGGCTTAAAACTGACAGTGTGTCATCACGTGTTAAGTGTAAATACGATCTCAGCTTCATCACAAAAAATCATAAAATGTGAAAAATAGCGTTGCCCGCACACTGGAAATACGCAAACATTTGGCCGTAGAGCCGTCAGTTCAGCTGCTGCTCTCGAACTTCCTCTTCGTTTCTTAGTGTTTGCAGATGGATGCCAGCAGTGCCCTTCACGGACTTTACTATAACATTTCATGCCTTCCTGCTGTTTCCATAATGTGTGTGCCCGCCTACTCATTACAGTAAAGTTGTGGCTTCATGCTAATCGCCCAATGGGTGTTACCACATGTTAGTCATACAAGTCATTCATTTCATTTAATCAGACAGGAAAACGTAACAGAAAGGTAACAATTTTACTGGCCTGACTCGGCTAAAAAGAACATTCCAGAAGACTTCTCATTCTGCAGTACACCGAGCAATAGAATAAAAAAAGACAACAAAGTGGGTGTGGCTTCATGCTAACAACATATAGGGCGTGGCTACATGCTAATGACCAAAATAGGTGTGGCTTCAAGCTAATGCTGCACTTGGCTATAGCTAGTAATAGAATATGGCTATGACCACATGCTAATTATGATAGGGGTGTGGCTTCATACAAACTACTGTAAAGGTGTGGCTGTATAGTAATTATCAAAAGGATGTTGCTTCAAAGTAATGGAATATGGCTATAATCACATGCTAATCATGATAGGGGTGTGGCTTAATGTTAACTACTGAGAAGGTGTGGCTGAATGCTAATGCCTAATGGGTGTGGCTTCAATGTAATGGAATATAGCTAAAACTGTCATTATCCAACCCACTACAGCCTAATACAGGGTCATGGGGGGGTTCTGCTGCCATGTTGAAATTGATAGGGGTGTGGCTTCATGTGAACTACTGAGAAGGTTTGGCTTCAAAGTAATGGAATATGGCTATGACCACATGCTAATTATGGTAGGGGTGTGGCTTCATACAAACTACTGAAAAGGTGTGGCTGTATAGTAATGATCAAATTGTGAATTTCCCCTTGGGATTAATAAAGTATCTATCTATCTATCTATCTATCTATCTATCTATCTATCTATCTATCTATCTATCTA
>JANRMT010062846.1:1332886-1343548 GCA_026402145.1 Polypterus bichir lapradei | reverse complement strand
CTATCTATCTATCTATCTATCTATCTATCTATCTATCTATCTATCTATCTATCTATCTATCCACCTCTCCTTTGAAGGACATGTCTCCTTCTTATTGTCATTGATGTGTACCCATTCTAAGACCCTCACAAATGGCCGAGGCTACACTCTGCCATTCTCTTTTCTCCTCCATCCAGACTGTGAACAAATTCAAAGTGAAGTCAGGGTGTCGACTCCAGGGTGCCCCTCAAGATCCTGAAGTTCTAACCCAGGCAGCGTTAGACGAAAGCAGGTGGGACAAAGGCAGGCATTTCCGGCTCATTCCCTTCTCCCGTCAGATGCTGTCAGACAATTGCTCGTTGGCTGGTAGTAATTTGCTTTATGCAGACTACACTTAAAAGGTAAATCGATCCTCTGGCCAGTCCAGCTTTCTTATTATAAGCATTAAGGCCGGGTATATTGACTCAGAATAAAATGCCAGCAGTTTAATAAGAATCAATTCCAACATATCCATCCACGGTGAGCTAAGCAAGCCTGGCAGTGACCTGGGATGCTCACTTGAAGAACACGCCGCACGCCAGTGTGTGTGTGCCCGTGACATGCAGCTGAATTGGATTGTGGTCATTAATGAAACACGTCTAGTGGTCTCATTTCAGTCTCTGTTGGTCTTTTGTCCTTCAGCAGACAGAACACCATGAGGTGTAATTGACAGACTTTACAGGATAAAGGACCTTGATTAAATATGGATCCTTTTATCTATGTGAAAGGTCCCGGTGGCTCCATAGAAAACTGTGTGCCATGTGAGAAAAGAGCGCAGGGGAGCCCGCCACTGCTGTCTGTGGCCTGCTGAATTAAACAAGAGGCTTAATGAGCCCAGCTGATATGAGGTTACCGCAGACACCAGCAGAGGACGGCGGCAGAGTCACCTCAGAGCCACTCGGGTCCCCAAAGCCGCCTTCGTGTGGCATCCTGCTCGGACGGACTGGCACCCGATGGCCAGCGTCGCCCCTTACCTCGTATGGCATGGAGTGGCACAGTCAGACAGCAGCCCACGTGTGTAGTCATCTGCCATCACTGACCAACACGGCCAGACCAACGGCGTCACCAGAATGAAAAAATAAATCAAAGAGGACCCCTCATGTGCAATGAAATGAAATCTGATTAAAAAATGAGATTCGTCAAGACAATGAGCAACAGAAAAGGTCAGCAGTCATAGATGGGGCTTAATGGGAATGAGAACAACAGGAGCCTCTCCACTGTGCTGGCAAGCATGTCGATAAAACAGTTGGGTTAGGGTCTTCTACCTTGAGCTCCAAAGACCACCCTGTTACCCTGGGATTGGTTTCCTTGTGGGTGGTCATCCACTGAAGATGTGCGCGCCCCATAACGAGGCAGAAACCTGGGGTCTCTCAACTGAGTTATGGCTCATAGGCTTCTCTTGGCATGGTTGGTGGCCTTTGTCCTCTCACAATCGAGCAGCAGGATCCTCAGCACCATCGGTGGTCTGACTTAACACGGAGCCCAGGCCTCTGCCCGTAGAGAAGGTGGTGGATGTTAACAACAGGGCCCTCTGTACTTGACTCCCCTGCACGACTCCCAGGTCTCAGCCTTTAGCCCCGTAAGCAGCAGTGCAGGTGTCCAGTAAATGTCTGCTATGCCCATTCTGCCCCATTCTGAAATGTCACTGCGATGTGCCAGCCACCCGTCGATGCTCCTCATCCCAGGCTGGCTGGCAGGACCCACCACACGACAAACCATCTCAGGATCCCAGTTTAGTGACTGCACCCAAAATGGCGTGGGGCTCAAATAAGCTACTAAGACAGAGCGACAGGTCAGTCATCGTCCGGAACAACTGGAATGACGGCCATGCTGGAGTTAATGGAGATGAAGTGGACGCCATGACAGACACGAGGTTATGAAAGGTTCAACACGTCTGCCTCTGGGATTAGCACGCTGCATTGACGGCCCTCTGCTAATCTCACCCATAAACACCGTGACAGCTCAAGTGCCAGGCAAACGGCACCGAGGAACACCAGACAAAGGGTGGCTTTGCTTGTATTCTGGAGGTTGGCACTTTTGGGGCAATGCTTACAGCCACCCTGCGTTTAGAGTGGCACACTGGACCGGAGCCAGTGAGCAGATTATACTGGTTGCATTCTGGGAAGAAAAGGCAAGAAAATGGAGAAAGGGAACACCAACATCCGGGCAGGGGGACTGCAACACTTTCTGCTGATGTAAAGTGCTGTGCAAAAGTATTTGCCCCTACCCGGGTAATCTCCTCCAATTTTGCCCTTTTTGCCCCATTGAACCGTGTCGGACCTTCAGAGAAAAGGAGCCTGTGGGAATACAAATCATGACTTTCTTCATTCAAAGAACAAAATGATCCAACACCAGTGTCTCCCTTGTGAAAAAGTAATTGCCCCCATTGCTTCGGTACTTTATTGCAGCATCTTTAGCAGCACAATGAGACGCTTCCCATCTTTTGATGTCAGTCTTAGAGCAAGAGAAGCTTGGAAAATTTGACAACATTTCTTTCTTCATTCTTCTTCATTGTTTTTCTTCTTCTTCTTCTTCTTCATTCTTCTTCTTTTCTTTTTCTTCTTCTTCTTCTTTTCCTTATTGTTATAACCTTTGTGGTGAAACCTTAGTGTATATGTTAGAAAACTACAAAACATCATTCTGAGTGCCATTGTGCTGCTCAGGGTGTCATGAAGTCGTGACGTCATTCCTTCTGACACGTGGGAGCTGATACTCCTCCACAGGCTGGGGTTCAAATTCTGTTTTGGGCCATTTATTGATGTTAATGTTACTTTTGTTCATTATCTGTTGTATTTTCGTTGCCTGTGTTGTGGTCCCCTAGGAGGCGGGCCCACCTGCCAATCACTGCCAGGAACTGCCCCTCCAGCCTCTAAACCCAGAGGATCTCCCACAATTCCCGGCGGCTCATTGTAATTGCACTCAGGAGTTCGTGTGCCTTTTGCTGTGTTTTTTGTGCATTTTCTGGATTTTGACCATTTCGCTCTGTTTTTTTGACTTTGACTTTGACCTCTAAATTCGTGTATCAGGACTTTGCTTTGGATTGCCTTTGTGTTTCAGGCAATTCCAGTTTGGCCTTTTGTACTCCTCTGGGCAGTTTGTGGAAATAAACCTTTTTTTATTTTTGTAAAGATTCATTTAAGTGTCTAGCCAGGGTTTTTGCTGGATTTCCCCCTCTAGATGGGGTGGCTCTTTGGCTATTGGCTCCGCACAGGTAACTTGAAGGTTGCCAATTCAAATCCTGGCAGTGACAGAAAGAATGCTACTCTGTTGGGCCCTTGAGCAAGACCCTTAACCTGCAATTTCTCCAGGGGGCAGCTGACCCCCTCAAAAAAAAAAAAACAAACTCTCTGGTGAGTAAGTTGGGGTATGCAAAAAAAATGACAAATTCCTAATCTAAGAAGTTATATGCGGCGATTAAAGGGTTAAAAAAACCAAAAACAAAAATCACTAGTGGGCATTTGTGGAAGTGCTTTTGGAACGTCATGGGACTCTCTGGTGGTCTGAGCTCCCAGCCCATCGATGACAGGACGCCTCATAACTACTTTGTATGTCCTCACCTGGGGTGGGATGAGACTTCTAGGGGGTCTAATTCAGAGACCCTTGATGACCTGCCCGGCTCTCTTGTTATTCAGTTTTGTTTCTTCCATAAAAATAAACACAGAAATCCAATCTGCTCGGCCTAATCCGCCGTCGACTCTGACGTCAGCCCTGCTTTCCAAACGGTTTGGGATGAAATCTCAGCTTAATCACCGCTAAAGCCTCGCAGGCAGGGCCAGTTCTGCCTTGAATGAGCAGAGGGTCCACACACAGAGAAGACGAATGAATGGGGTGGTGTGGTGGTCCCAAAATAAGCACAATCTCTTAGGGCTCCAAAGCGCCCCGATCACCGACGTCACCCTGTCCGTTCCTTTAGTGAGGGGATGGGTCTGCCCCGAGGGGCGAGGGGGGCTTCTTAACGGCGAGCTGCTCTTTGAGCCAGCAAGTGGCACAGATGGGCAGCTCATCTAAACGGCACTTACACAGTCAGCAAGTCATCAAATTTTGCGGTACAAGATGTTCCCGGCGCAGGCTATTATATTCAAAGCATGCCCGCTAGCAGAGGCTCATTTCTTGGCAAGGGACGCCATGAATTTCAATCGAGTGGGACACTCATTCTCTCTCTCTCTCTCTCTTCTTTATCATTTGCCAGGCTGAGGTTAAGAGAACATGGCAGCCTTTAACCCGGGGGCAAAATATCAAAAAAAGAAACACCAAAGCTGAAGCGCCCACTGACGGCGTATGGAAGGACACATCCAGTTTGTGAGACGTGTGCCAATCCACGGGTTGGCACGTGCAGTCACAGGACCCTGAGATCAGGTTGAGGTCTCCGCTTTATTAGTTTGGCCGGTTACAGTACTCGTCTTTTGTTTTTTTTTTTGTTTTTTTGCCTCCTTGTCCGTCTCGGCGGTGGTCCTGATGAGCTGAACTGCGCCACTCCGCTGCCGTGGAGAGCAGATGTCATTTTCTTTCATTCTCCGAGACACGCTTAATGGCCTCGGTGACGTCAGAGGTTTTTATTGGAAACACTTTGCCTCTCCAAAGCCGGGAGGATAACGCAATCCGGAATGCTGTCGCGTATCAGTGACACGGAGAATTACAGGGAAATGGAATCACTTTCTGATGATGTGACCTGAAAATTTCATTAGGCGTTCATAACGCATTCAGCTGGGGGACGCCTGCTCTTTGGCCCGTAGGAAGGTGGGCTGCTCTAAGAATGGCGGCCTGGGCAGGAGTTGGTCTTAGTCACTTGGCGGTGGAACGATGTCACAATGTCATCTTTATTTACTGAGATGGCCCTGAGGTCCTCCCATAGGACAACATAAAGGAGGTGACCCGAGGCCGATGGTCCCTCCAATACAGAGATGTCCTGAGAAAAGTCATCCTGAGGGATTTGTTGAGGCCTACAGAAGACACGATCATAAAGAAGATGGTGGGGGTCCACCAAGAGCACACTAGTGGAGTCACATGACGAGTACTTACTGACTTACAAGTAGGAAGGTGGGCTGCTCTAAAAATGGCGGCCTACGTGAAGATGGTCTCAGTCAGTTGGCGGTGGACCGACGTCACAATGTCATCTTTATTTACTGAGGGCCACCCATAGGACAACATAAAGGACATCACCTGAGGCCGGTGGTCCCTCCAATACAGAGATGTCCTGAGCAAAGGCGTCCTGAGGGATATGATAGCGACTGCAGAAGACACGGTCATACGCAATGGTCTCTTTCAGAGGCTTCGGTGGTCCACCAAGAGGGAACACGAGGGGATTCCTACTCTCTTACATGTAGGAAGGTGGGCTGCTCTAAAAATGGTGGCCTGCGCGGAGATGGTCTCAGTCACTTGGCGGTGGACCGACGTCACGATGTCATCTTTATTTACTGAGGGCCACCCATAGGACAACGTAAAGGACGTCACCCAAGGCCAGTGGTCCCTCCACTTCACAGAGGTGCTGCTCAGACGCAAAGGCCTTCAGAGAGATCTGATGAGGCCTACAGAAGAACATTTCATGCACACACTGGAGCTCAGAGAGCTTTACAAGAAGGCAAAGAGAAAACACTTCAAATTTGAAAAAAAACGAGTAATTAATGAAAAATTAAATCCATACGCGCTTACGTAACAGAGCTAAAGTAGAGTCCTTATCTCTAAATCGTGTTCTAAGTCGCCACACAGGAGTCGGGTGACAAAGTCAGGTGGCCAGAAGGACAGAAAAAGAACAAAAAAACAAAAATTTGCAGGGGTCCTCAAGCTAATCGTCATTGTCTGGTGCAGTGGGTCTTGGGCACAGCAGGGGCACTCATCTTCATTTGATCATCACAGACGGCCAATCAGGTGGTGGTGGCACCCAACGTCACCCCAGAGAAACAGGAAACTAAGCAGAGATCAGTGAAGACTGCAAACCCCGTGTCACACACGTGTGAGGGCAGGGGCGGTCCTAGCCTGTTTGATGCCCTGGGCAAACACCGCCTCTGGCGATGCCCCCCCCCCCCGGCGCCGATGCCCAACATGCTGCCCCCACCACGATGCCGCCCTGGGCAACGGCCCATGTCGCCCATATCAAAAACCGCCACTATGTGAGGGGGAGGCAGCGAAAGGGCCTGAATAAGAGTAGTGCCACGCCAGACCAGGGGGTGGTGAGCGGCACAGACTTTCTCTCTCAATCCTCTGCACGGTTCCGGCCCCACTGATGATGTCACTTTGGTTTCCAGCCCCACTGATGACGTCACTTCCTGCCGTGGCCTTTAAAGCTCCATCTTTACAACCCTGAGATCAATTCTGTTTTGGACTCAGACCTGTGAACACCTCACGACCTAATAACACATTTGCAGCCAGGGCACAATATACGGGTGGCTGCCCCAAACTCGGACCCCCTGTCCCTCAGAGGCCAGCCATGCCAGGTCTCCATGTCTGCTGTTATGTCAGGTGAAAAATGGCGAGGATTTCAAAGGGAGACCGGGAGAAAAATAAAAAAAAAACTGAAAAAGGCCCAAAATCAGATCCAGCGAACCGTCACCAAAACCAAATCTTGGGGTCAAAACGGGGCAACAATCTCAGGAGGGGCTTTCCTTGAATGGACAAAAGCTTTTGTATCTGCAAAGCACCTCATTGGCTGACCTTTTCACAACACAAGGGTGATGACCCCTGAGGACACGCCCCATAACAACTGCTGGATGCTTTGGGACAAAATGACAACGTAAACGGCCCAACAATATTTACAGAGAGAAGTATCAAAAAGCCCACCATGGTAAGGAAACCCCCTGGAGGAGCTCAAGATGAAGCAACCCAATAACATAAAACAAGCAAAGCATTGCAATTCACAGCGGGCCTGTGCCACCGTGCCAGCCTCTCTCTCATGCCTTTATGTGTTACTCGGCCCCACCCCACCACCCCCCAGCCCGCTCCGGTTGGACCCGACAGCTGATCACCCGAAGGTCTCATGAGAGCCGTGGCGGTCAGCATTACGTGAGGCCTGCCGCGGCCGCCTGTCGCAGGATGTAACGCACACTCCTGTTTGCCCACAGCTCCCATTACGCCCTGACAGCTGAAGTGGGGGCTGCAAGCGGACACCGGGGGGGGGGTGGGGGGTGGGCTGGATTCGCTTTATTTTCTTGTTTTTCACGCTCTGGCCTGGAGGTCATACGGCCTCACGTCATTCCAAGTCTATTTTTACCCAGCCATCGGTCACCACCACCACATTCACTTTGCATTCTAAGCTCTCTTTTTCGCTTATGGCTGGCAGACCCTGCGGGTATCGGGACGCGCGTCACTCCAGAGAACTGAAAGCATCAAGGCCTCCCCAGTTCCTCGATGTCTGGGTCTTAAAGGGGGGAGTCGTCCCCTCCAGGGAGCTCTGTGGCCTAAGTGAGCAGGGTGACCTCCCTGAATGTCTCTCTCAGCCTGAAAGTGCTGACCGCCACTGGGGTTGGGGTCTGGGGGTACTGCTGAAGGCTGCTTGGGTCGGGGGTGGGGGGGTTGGTGGGTGCCCACCTCCAGCTCTCTTTTTTTAAGCCCTACTTCATGCTCAGTCCATCGTGACTATTGCTTAAGGTAAAGCCCACCCTAGTAAAGTCGGCAGTGCCTGTGATTCGGGGTCCGCAGCTGAAAGGAAGACTGCGAGCCCCAAAATAGCTGAAAGGTGAATTGATTTATAATATAAAATTGATATTATATAAAATACTGAAGCGATGATAAGAGGCTATGGAAGATGGGGGCACCCTAGACCCCAAACATGAAATTAGGTGCAATAGACCCCTTATCTTCCCCCTTCTACACGTAGGCTTTCTTCTGCTTGGATGGCAAACCCCCCACGCAACAAGAGGGATGGCCTGTCAGTCTTCAGGCTTGTGTTACGCAGGGCAAACAATGAACTGCAATAAGTAGAAATATTTATTATACAAATACTCTGAAGAGCGCAGAAGGCACGGCAGGAATTGCCCCGAAATAAGCAAAGAATTAGGGACTCAGGGTCACAAACATCCGGGGTTAGGAAGTCACAAACACACAGCAATAAAGTCACCAACACCACTAAGCGCATTCAATGAACCACAGGGGACTGCTTGTTTCCTCAGCCATTTAGAGGACCGACGGCATGTTCTTGATTGACAGGTGGGCCCGCGTCATGGGGGACCGCCCACAAAATCCAAGGAACTTAACAGTGCAAGCATAGAAATTAAACGCCAAGCCAAGCTATTAAAATAAACACCGAGTGACGCTGCTGTGTTTCAGCCAGGGTTCGGTTCAGAGGCCATTTTTTATTTTAATTGTTCATTTTTGATTCCTTTGTCTATGCTGACCTTGATTATGTAGTTTCCTTAAGTCTAAGCATCTTGTGTTTTGTGGGTGGCACACCAGAGGCAGGGTTACCTGTCCATCACTGACCAGGGACCGCCCCATCCCTATAAAGGCTGAGGGAGCAGCCCGCCCCTTGCGGCTCACAGAATGTGCTGGCCGGTGCGGTGAGTTCTCTTGCGATGGTCGTATTTGGTTGATTCTTTGGATGACCTCTCATCTGGATTGTGTTTTAGGAGTGGGTTGACTGTTTTTTAGGCCCTCTTTTTGTTGATTAATAAACCTTTTTATTTATTAATTTTTCTTTATTTGCCCTTTCACAACTAGTCAAGGTTTGAAGGTTTCCTCCCCAGGAACCCCGGCTGAAACAGAACCCCAGACGTGAAGAAACAGGGTGGGCATGAGGCCTACGAAATGCTTCACCAGCCTGCCCCTATGCAGCCTTACCCTTAGGCAGCCAGCCCCTAACTGCTACCTGCAGGCTTTGGCCTTACCGGCCCAAAGTAAATGCAAACATCTGTCTTGGATAGAAAAGAACGCAATGACAAACCTTGAGAAAGGAAGAATTTATTTACATAAACGAAAAGAAAGACAACAATGGCAAAAACGAGTCACCACAAAAGGCATTCGAAGGGTGAACAAGTCCGACCCGTTATCCAGTAATCGGTAATCGCAAAAAAGAAGCGAAAAATCCAGAAATGAGAAAGAAGCAAAAGTAAAGCAAACCCTCACCTCAACTCCCAAAGACCCTCAGTGCCCCACTGCCGGACTCCCCTCTCTGACCGAGGAGCTGCAGGAGGCAGAAGTGATGTCGGGGGGGCCCGCCTCCTAGGGCTCCACCCACAAACAACAGTTAATGTGTGAATATTGAAAAAGGCAGTGCATTAATATTAATGAATACATCAGCATACAAAAAGACAACAATAAAACTGAAAATCCTGGAAGTGAGGAAATGGGAGCAGATGGCAAACAGGACCACCTTGGAATCTTAGCCTTTGACCTGGGGGCGCCCACAACCCCCTAAAACAGGCAATCTGCCTTTGTCCTTGTCATCTTCGGGTCACCACAGCTAAACTGAGTGCTGTTCAATTTGTCAAGCCCCCATCTGACGTGCTTCACATCCCATAATCGAAGACGTCTTCTCATAGCCTCAGCCTGAGTTTGTGCCTTCGCTCCTCCCATCCCCACCCTTCATTAGCTCCAGCTGAGGGTCTCCTCCAGGGTCAGCGTGGCCCTTCATGTGCTCTGGTGACAGCGGGCTAGAGCTCCTTCTGGTGTCAAAGGGGTCCCTATGCCCTCAAGGTGCCATAATTAGGTAATCGTGTCAAGGGTGAGTCGAGGCTCCTGTCCAACATTTCCACTCAGGTTGTGATTCAGTCCTTGGAGCACACAGGGCATAGCGCCCCCTGCTGGCGTGGTGCTCTCCCACTCACGCTTGCTTCTTTACTGTCTGGATCTTCTCTGGTCCCAGCAAAGCTCGTTGTTTGACTTGTGTTTCTCATTCTGTCTGAGACCCCCACTGCAAGCCGTTAAACTGTTTGCACCATTTTTAACTTTTACATAACCAGCGTATCTTATTGTTATATTTAAAGGTGCCCAACCGTAGAAGCGCTTTGTCTCTTTTTGGTTTTCATTGTTGCTGGAAAGCCATTATGTAATAAGGCCATCCTCATGTAGTCAGCTGGAACACCGAAGATAAAAAGAACAATGGCTGCCCTGGTCACCTGGTACCTGCCCTGGCAGGTGTGCCCTCTCCAGGTCGGTGCAGCACGTGGATATCCAGGGTACTGCAGAGTTCAACGTCGCATCATTCAGGACAAAACACAACACACACTTAATGCCAGGGTGCGTTCAGCCAAAGGAGCACACCCAGCGGCCAAATTACACTCGTCTGCTTAGCACCCGCCACCCGCAGGCACAGCCTGTCGTTTAGGCAAAGCAAACATCACAGACTTCCAGAAATGGTCGACTGGCCTTGGGGATGAGGAGGTGGGGGGTCCGGCGTCCTGTGGCTGTGGGGCTTCTGATCTGGCAAGAACCACTGAATGCTGACCCACCTGTTAGAATTCATGTGTCCTGAGCGGCAATGACACAAACCCACGGAAGATCCACGTGGAGATCCGGCAGATCCAGGAGTTCTGCTATCCAAGCATTCAACTCTCCAAACCCGTTTACTCCATTAGTGGGTCAGAGAGACCATTCACATGCAGAGCCACACTCATCCATCCATTCATCTCTTCAATCAGTTATTCATTTTTTCATTAATTTTACAAACCTATCTATCTATCTATCTATCTATCTATCTATCTATCTATCTATCTA
>JANRMT010062846.1:1302771-1332876 GCA_026402145.1 Polypterus bichir lapradei | reverse complement strand
ATCTATCTATCTATCTGTCCTTTCACACCCTATCTGGGGGTCAATTTTGGCCCCTCGGTTACGACTTGTGGGTCAAGGTGGGTAACGCGTTTCTCATCCAAGGACTGCATGTTGGAGCTCCCCCTAGTGTCTCCCTGAGGCCTGGCCTCTCCATTTCGGCTAATGAGGCCCACTGTGTACTATGAGGGTCCCGCCGACCCCAGTTGAGCCTCCCGTATTTCCCTTTGCTGGCAGCAGCGATGGCCTAATCAGGTTGCATGCTGGCAGCTGCCGGGGTATTTTGTGGGTTTTGCTTTTCTCTCTTTCATTGGTGTGCATGAGTGGCACTCGCTGCAGCTGTTACATAACGGTTGGCATCGCTGCCCGCGGGCGCACTTTCCTAACCCGATGTGCTCCTCAGCGATCTTATGCTGGCTGTTCATTTCTAAATCCGGTATCAATTTGGTTGCATTCCAGTGACCCCTAGCAGAATATGAAAGCCTCAGCCCCCCCCCACCCATGACGATGGCTGCCTTTATGTCTTGTGTCATGTGTCAACATGAATTTGTGACAAAGATAAATGGATTAAAGGGCCAAGCCATTCAGAGGCCGCAACATCCCTCACAGCTCGAAGGTATCTGATGCCGACACAGAAATGAAACGTGAAATAAAGGGAACAAAAGTGTGAAGGGGGGGGCTCCAGGATCAATAAAAGTGAAGGCTCAGCTCCACCTTGGCCTGCTAGGAAAAGCTCAGCTTAAGAATGAAGTTGGGGGTCAGAGAGTCAAAGTCTAAAAAAAATCTGCAGATGAAGAAAGAGACGGTGGGCCGAGGGAAGACCCCTGAGCTCCTCTGTCATGGGCTTGAGCTTAAGTGAGGCTTCAGATCAGACGTATTTAATTCAATAATAAAGTCGCACACTTCTTACATTTCTCACAAACTAAGCTCAAGGCCTTTGGCTAATCGTGACTAACACTGAGAGTAATGCATGGTGTCTGGGACTCGGCCCACCCTTGTGAACACTGGAGCATTTGTCATTTAACTTCATCAGAAAATTCACTGTGAGCCTTCTTATTTATTGAATATTCCTTAAACAGCAAAGCTCTCTATAAAATGTTAAGGGTTGAGTCTGTCTGTCATGCCATTAGTCGCAAAGCCCTGAGCCAGAGTCAAGATCTTGGTCTTCATCGAGAGCTGAAGACGTGATACACGCTGCTCTAGTAAAAATGATGGCTGTGGTATTCTCTTTTAACTTTTTGGGGTCCGCGTCTTCCTTACAGCAAACTGCTCGAGATGGCGACATGGCAGAAAGGACAAGAAGAGTGGCAACATCTGCTGAGTGTCAGGCACATCACCAAGGCTGCTCATAGCTAAAGAAGCTGAAGAACCTGCCCAGGTATTCAGGCACCAGTGGCATGGGGTAGAAATGAGAACCCAACCTGCAGGGGGCGCCCAACTGTGCCACTAGCCACACAACGAGAGCGACCTGTGGCTTCTCTCTTCTCTAAGTACACCTCGGATGTGATGCCCATTCTTTCTTTCAGTAATCCTTCAGTGAAGACGCCCTTTACTTTGTGTGTGCGGTTTTTATTTCTTTAAGCCGCCGCCGCCGCTGCCTCAGCTGCTGCTATACAAACAAATCTCCAATGAAGGGACTCGCAATCCGGCCTGCCAGGCGTGATGTCAGTGTAGCCATGACGACAATTCTGTGAGCTTATCTGTGGCCCTGTCCTGGACGAGCCGCGCTCAAGGGCTTTACTTCTCCTTTTCATCTCAGAGTTGAACTCATTATAGAAAGAAAGAAAGAAAGAAAGAAAGAAAGAAAGAAAGAAAGAAAGAAAGAAAGAAAGAAAGAAAGAAATCTCTAATAAGCTTCAAGATCAATGGTATATTTGAAAGGCAATATATTGGATAGATAGATAGAAGTGAAAGGCACTATATAATAGAGAGTTAGCTCCATAGCTATGTACGACATTATACAACTAGTAGATTGAGAGAAATATGTGTAAGGCACTATATAACCAATGGATAAATAGATAAAGTCAAACATATGCACTTAGGTTACATTTTCGAGGCTCTAAAAGGTAAGCAATACCACTCTGAGGGAAGAGCAGACGCTCTCACTAATTCCATTTCATTTTCCATCCCAAATCCTGCCGACTACACCAATGTAATCAAAAAGAAAATTTAGGAACAAAAGAGAAGGGTTGGGAGTACTGGCTGGTAAACCTCGTTTAATGAAAACAATGAAAAAGGGAAAAATAAACAGCACACGCGGGTTCAAAAACAAGGTGGCATTCAGCCAGACTAAAGCAAAGGTGAGGAATCAATCTGCCCATCTTCCTCAATGGACCTCAGATGATCATCCGCTTCCAGCACCTCTGAGCTTTTTAACCTTGTGGGTTAAGTGCAGGACAACATGACAGGAGTGAGTTGACGTAAAAAGTTGAGTTTTAAATCATCTGGCTGGGAAGTGTCAGAACTGTTGATAAAAAAGGAAAAGTAGTTAGTAAGAGCGCCCCCCTCTCTATTTGGGGAGGTATCAAAAATAGATAGATAGATAGATAGATAGAAGTGAAAGGCACTATATAATAGACTGTTAGCTCCATAGCTATTTAAGACATTATATGACCAGTAGATCAAGAGGAACATGTGTAAGGCACTATATAACAGATATGATTTCCTTCTTCTTTATGGCCTTTTTTCCACGTAGGCCTCAAGCCTGCTTCTTGATTTTGGGCCCCGGCTCTCTTTGCGTCTTGCAGACTTGCTTTATGTTTTAGGCCTCACTGGTGTTCTGAGGCCTGGTTTTCAGGGTGAAGCCTTTTCTAGGTTTTGTAAAGAGGGCAGCAGTCTAAATGTCTCAAATCTTGAACCTGGTTGTGCCACCCCTTCACTTCTTCCCATGACCGTTTTGGGGGTCCCCTCTTCAGCAGTACACCCTCAGTGATTAAGCAGCTGGACTGTAAGACCCAAAATCTCAGGTTCCTCCCAAGTGTTGGTGACAAAGTAGTCTCGTGACCTAAATACTGCCTCAGCAGGGCCACCAATGGGAAGGCGCTATATAACTTAAATGCTTAAGCAGCATGGTGGTTAAGTGAGTAAACCATAAAGAAGCAGATATTGGGCTCAATGGTCCCTTGAGACCCTGAGTGAGGCAGTGTTCTCATGCCATACTTACAGCATGTATGAAGTGTTTGAAGTTTGTCTCAATATGCAGATTCCTGAACATTTCCAGCAGGTTGCCCCCTACTGGCTAAGAACTGGACTATCAAGCACAAAGCCTCAGGTTCCACTGCAAGTGCTCACAGGTGACACTTACTGCATGTAGGCGGGCAGACGGCGTGGCCACTCCCAGCTTTGTTTGCTTTTTTTCAGTTTTCTGATTGCCTGTCCATTGCAGGTGACCAACAGCAATCGATAGACCAGACGTCCACATGACCATCATCATCAAGTTCTTCCATGAGAACCCTGAATACAATGAGGACTGATCATTTACGTGAGGTAGAATGCCTAGAGGGTGCTGGGTGGTCTCGTGGCCTCGGACCCCCTGCAGATTTTTGTTTTTTCTGTCCCCCCTGGCCATCGGACCTTACTTTTATTGTATGTTAATTAGTGTACCCTTATTTTGATTCTTATTTATTTTGTCTTTTTTCTCTTTCTTCACCATGTAAAGCACTTTGAGCTTCATTATTTGTATGAAAATGTGCGACAGAAATAAATGTTGTTGTTGCTGTTGATACGCGAAAGTCCATTTGGTGGGGGGGGGGGAAATGGAGGGGAGCGCAAAGTCCAACCTGTTCAGTGTGATTTAGAGCAGAGGGATGGGCAATGCCACTGAGCTTTAAGGTACCCCCTAGCCATCTCAGGCCACGGGGGCACCTCCAGAAGAAGAGCAGCCACAGGGACGCTCAGATTCTCACAGCCACAGCCGCCCAATGGCGCAATACTCCCGGGGCTGCTGGGAATTGCAGTCCATTTTAAGTAGCACTGTGACAGACTTGGGGATCAAAATATGACAAGATGGCAAAGCCATACTTACTTAAAAATGTGTCTCGTCGTGTGAGGCTTGGCGTCTCCTGCCCGAATCTAAGCTTGGCACCGCCTGGCAGCCTTTGTCTTTCAACCTCTTGAACAAGCGTCCTGCGCCTGCACATCTCTGTGTGAAACACAATCGGTCGCGTGAGACGAGCAGGTCGCCAAGTCCCACTGAAAGTTGCTCTCATGTCATTGGTGTGCCGGATGTCTGCCATCTGGGCACTGACCGTGGCCTCAGGTTTCCATTTTTAATTCTGAATATGAAGGAGCTGTGTCAGGATGAAATGCCATTGTGACCTGAGCAGCAAACTGACATGCATGAGCTGTCCTCGCGGGCCGACATGGCGCTGCAAAAGGCAGAAAGGTGGGAGCGACAGAATTCCGTCCATTCGTCCGTCCATCAAGACGTTTTCTAAACTTCAACTTCCCAGTGTAAAGTCCTAAAGAGCTGCAGGTTATGTGGCCGGCCTCAGGTGCGAGGCAGGAACCACCAGTGGACAGAATGCCAGCACCAGCTATTGTCGGTCATTCAGTCACACAAAGTCACCAGCACCATTAGAGTCAAGGTGGGAGCTACAGCTGGCTCTGGACGGACCACCACAAAATCATTAGTTAGCTGGCCTATTCATCCATATTACATGATTGTGTCACAGAGAGATCAAAAGGAGGACCAGGACACGAGCCAGCACTGGGTTTGAGACCACTATGTCACTCACTCACTCATTCATTCATCCATTCTTTCACTGTATGAACCTGCTTTCTCCAGTTAAGGTTTAAGGCAAAGCCCAGAAGAGTCAAGAGGTTGGAATCAGACAGCAGTGCCATTCATTTTTGTTAGCTCCATTATTCCAGTGCGTGGTTGCAGCTTCAGATACAAAGATGAAGCTACACCATTCATTCATTCATTCATTCATTCAGCGTATGATCCGACTTCATCTAATTCAGGGTTACAGGGTTCCAACACCTGCTCTGGCCAGGAAGCCAGTGAAATGTATTCATTCATTCATCTTCTGGATTTTAATTCCAACACCGTGGGACAGGAAGCCAAAGCCTATCCAGGCAGCATCAGTAGAGGCAGGACCTCCTTCTCAATGGAATGCACTTCTTTCATTCATTTCCTGATCTCTCTTAATCTAACACATGGTTGCTGGTGCCAGTCTTAGCGATATCACCAACAAGGAAGAAGCTACCCCTGGATGGGCACATTTCATGACCTTTGTACAGCCCTTTGCTGTTGTGCCACCCGGGCCAGCCAGCCATCTGGAGCTGGGCATGGGGTGGCGGTGGTCATCTAGGCCCACTCATGCCATCTGCGGAGCTCCCGTGTTCAACATGTGGTCTCACTGTGGGCCTCAGTCCACCCTCACGATGCCCGGCACACCTTCTGTGGCAGCAGTTCAAGCACTCCAACCTGCCAACAGGGCCATAGTGTCCATTCTGGTGTCCACGCCCAGTGCCAGCCAACTGTAAACCTAACAGTGGGGGGTCCCACCTGCAGCAGTGTGCCGCCTTTCACTTTCTGTTTACTTTCGTCCCACTCGCTTCTCAAGGCCGAGAGTGACATCGATGACAGCCAGGTGCTGTGCCTACGCAGGCCAAGGGGTCTCATTAACATACCCGCTATTGAGACACCTCAACTCCGTTTAGGGTCACAAATCTCCGAGCCAGTCCTGGCAGCACTGGGCATGAGGAAGGAGCAATTCATACAGAAGCCACACCAAAGTGCAGTGCCCAGGGGGATGGCAGTGCGATGGCGCTCTCGCTCTCTCTTTGCCAATCTCTCTCAGAGGACCTTTTTCTCAATGAGGTTTTCTTCTCTTTTATTTATTTCACCTTTTTTTCCTATGAAAATGATTCCATCTCCAAGGCAACAGAAAATTCTATTAACTTAATTGATTTTTCCCGTGAACTCACTCATCGATTTACTACACACACGCACACACACTCATTACTCAAGTGGTACTCTATTTTTAGCAAATAATGAAAGTGTGAAAGAGCAGCCTGTGGCATCTCTGACTGCCTGATTAATGAAGGAGGACATCACTGAGAGCAGAGGAGGGACTGGGGACACGCCCATCGCCCCGCCCCCTGTCGGTCCCGCCCCCTATTCCTCTGCCTCACCCCAGTGCTTCCTGTACTCTCAGCGGTGACAACACAAAGACATCCAGTCAGGCATCACCACCTGGCAGGCAATCTCAAGGGCATGTGCCCGAGGGTCCAACAAAGACATCTGCCTGGTGGATGTTTCAAATGAAGGCATGCGGGGAGTGGCCACCCGCTTTAGTGTCCCGCTGGAGGTCCACATCGACATACTGTGACATCAAAGGGCACCCGACAGTGTGCCCGTGGCACCGTCAGTTATGTTCATCACTAACACAGGACGGGAGGTCCGCCAGCTTCCGTCAGGCTGTACTGAAGTGTCTCAGGGTCCATGGAGGAGCGGAGAGGTGCACGATTTTGTGATTGGGTGCAGCTCATTGGCGCTCTGTGGCACTCCTACACTCACGGGGTCATAGAAAGGGAGAAAGAAAAAGAAAGGCGAGGGGGAGAGAGAAAGCGCAGGATTGGGCGGGTGGGCCAGTGCAATAGAAAGGAGGTGACACACTCATAGGGGCACAGCGGTTGAGCAAAGGGGACAGCGCAGCGGAGATCGTGGTCTCCAAGGGTCCTGCGGAAACTTGTGGGGGACAAGGGAGCCAGACTCAGGACCATGGACTGTGTTCCCAGCCTTGTGGGTGCCAGGGAGAGGGGGCACAGGGGACATGATTGGGGCTCCGGCTGGATTTATTTTATCTGGCGCTCTGTTGTGCTTTTGTACTGCTACTTGCTGTTGTGTCCCCCCCTTGTCTCAGTCCATCCTCGGTTACGACTATCGATGTCCCAGGAAATGGAAGATGCCCTTGGCTACAGTCACCTGGGCCATCACACGGGCCCCCTCAGAAGCCTTCAAGGACACCACAAAGAAACGGCACAGGAGGAGCAGCACTAGGCTGCTGGCCCTCCAGACTGGAGTTTCTGTCACTGCCTTTGGGTGTTTGCCTAGAGACAGCTAGCTGAGCCCACCACAGATTTGAAAGGCTGCAATATCTCAAAACACCACAGGGGAGAGGATCACTGTTAACCCCTGGCTTGTATGAAGCAAGAAATCTTTACAGAGGGGGAATTAACTGAATGAGAAGGGAAAAACAATACAACAAAGTGCAAAAACAGAACTCGACTAAAAGGGAATTCAAGGCAAAGTGAAATCCACCAAGAACCAGCTGAGGAACGACGGCAAAGAGTCACGAAGATGAACTGAAAATCAAAGAAAATCACAGCAGTCACCAGAGGGCATTGAAAAAGAACTGCAATTCCCAGGGTGCCTTGATACTGTTGGGGGCGGTGCCTTAACGGTGATGGACAGGTGGCCCCGCCTCTCAAGGGATCCACCCAGAAAATAGAAGAAACGGTGAGAGAACCGCTGGACGCACAGAGATTAATAAATAATAACTAAGGAGATAAAAACTAATAGATAGTTCATAATTAAAGAAAGGGAGAGGAAGTGCTTGAAACAGGAGCCAGCCTGGCATGACACTAACATCAACTATCATATAATATAATATAATATAATATAATAACATGAAGTTGACCGACTCACTCACGTTTTGCCATTTAGTTAGTTACGTCGCACACTGATCCACCTGACTAATGATGGATGCCCCCCGTCCTATGGAATGAGGCGGGTGAAGTCGGCTAACGCAGCCAGTATAAAGTAATAGAGCGCCCTGTCACAGATGACTTTGTTTCCAGTAGTTCTGGGAGAGGCTCTGGCCCTTGGCAAGCCTGAATCGGTTTAAGTCCTGGCCCATATGAACCCAATCTGATCAAACCAGCTTCCCCATCACACAACGGGCGTCACTACGGTGGAGTGCCATCGGGCGCATCAGAAGGTTTGTAGGTTTTTTAGCAATTTGAGCCCAAAGCAGGTGAAGTGACTTGCTCCGCGTCGCACAATGGTGGCAGTACTGGGATTTGTACCCACAACCTCAGGGTCCGACGTTCAATGCCTTAACTACTTTGCCACACTTAAAGGAGACTACTGACAAGCAGACCAGTGCCCCCAGCCCCTCGCTTGTGATGCCCCCGGTGGCTGACACCAGCTGCCTAGTGATTCCCAAAATGGAGAACAACAGGAAGTGAAAGTTAAGCCATGAAATCAATGGAGTGACTTGGGCGTTTGTTATTCTCCCAATTCTGTGGCCCCTGCCACCCACCGCTGTCCCTAACTCGTCACTTGTCCCCGAGTGGCCACACCGCTGCCCTCCGGTTGCCCAAAGTCCATGTGCCAGCAGCTCTGCATCTCCTCATTCCACAAGTGAAGCTTCTGGCCGCGGCGACGGCAGCGACACACACACGGTGGCGTTCTGTGCTGCTCAGGCACCGAGGAGTATTTTTAACACCCCGGCTGAAGAAATCACCTTGCTGTGAAAATTCACATTCCGCGGTGCCTTGGGCAAGGTGAAAAGTGACTTTTAAAATAGAAGCTCATTTCATGCCGCTGAAATATTCATCTGTTCCAGTTCACGGGCCGGAACAAACACGAGGAGGGAGGTGATCCAAAAATAGTGGCGAACGCGCAAAGGAGCCAAAATTGGAAATGCGGGGTGGGTGTGGGCACACACGGGGGTTGGGCTACACCTCTGCATGGGCCCCAAGCACCCCGCAACATGGGCATTAGTGGCAAAGAAGACGAGCCGTGGGCACGAGAAGAGTCTGGGCAGCAGGACAAACATTTAAGGAATGGCACTTTAGAATCACCTGAAATCCAAAGGACACGGCAGGAACAAGGAAGGCAAGCAAAAGTCGGGTGTGGCAGGAAAGAAGGCCACCACTAATAAGAACGATAATAATACATTTTATTGATATAGCGCCTTTCTCATACTCAAGGCGCTTACTGAAGCCATCCTGCTGCTTGTGGGCATCTGATGGCAATCCAGGCAGCACTGGGCAGTCAATGCCATACCTGCAATGGGCAGAGTCACCTGCTTGGAGAGGAAATTTCAACAATTAGGAAAGGGATGGCACACTGCTGGCACAGGCACTTGGGTTCCAATGGCTCTTTTGATTGTAGTTCATCCCCAAGTTCTAAACACATGACACTCTGAATGTACAAAGTAAACCCTATAAATCTAATACTGTAGGAGGCCAGGGGCACCCCTGGCAGCACTGGGTACCAACCAGAATGCCAGGATAATGCAGGCACCACTCATGCACCTATTGACAACTAAGCAGGGTTGGTTTTACATTTCATGATATTATCCATCCATCCATTTTCCAAGCCTGCTTCTCTTCAGCTGGGTGGCAGGAAAGGAAGCTGGTGCCCATCCACAGCAATAGCGGGCACAAGGCAGAAACAATCCCTGATTGACCAATCATGGCACTGAAATGGACTGTTATATCACAACACAACATTCTCAGACTCGCTTAATCCAAGGGGCTGCAGCCTTTCCTGGCAGCACCGGGCACAATGCAGAAAGCAGTCCGTTCACATGTGCCACTTTCATATTTGGACAATCCACCTAACGTGTGCTCCTTTAGGTATGTGGGAGTCAAATATTACATTCTGTCAGTGGTGTGGGGGGTGGGCAACAAACTGGGGAGATTTGGTGGAGGTGAGGGGTTCAATGGTACGGACTGGCACGGAATGTGTGGAGTCTTCTGGACAGGACCTCCGACAACCTCGAATGGCACTTAGCGACTTGAGAGGAGACGTGAATGGGTGAAGCGCTTTTTAATAAGGTCCTCTAATATTAAAATCAATGAGTGAACGAATGAACACATGAATGAGTGATAATGGATGACCTGTCTGAACGCGTGATGGCCTCGTGAAGGACTCAGTGGTGAAAACGAATGAATGAATGAATCCACCAGTCTGAGACTCTCCAGCAATCTGGGATGGGGTCTCGCTTTATCATGTGAACGAATGAATGAATGTACGGGAAGCATTAAAATGCCACTGCTGTCTGAATTTCCAGTGTCCTTGTATGGGAACTACTGCTTTACAATGAGGTGCACTGCGGTGGTCTATGGGACTGGTTAGTTTCTGCCTTACACCCACTTTGGCTGGAGTGGCGATGAACACGAATGAGATGAGTTTACGGGTACAAGCAAAGTGTTCCCAAGTTACATGGCGTGTCACTTTCTGTCCTTCTTTCATCCTCTTCTAATCTGCCGGGTTGCGCCGCTGCTTTCATGCGCTCATAAAGCCGTTGCTTACTCATCGATCCTTTTTCGGGATAATGGATGTTGCCATTTAAACGGAGAGCGATGAGAGATAACGCTGCCGTCATGTCGCCGGGTGTCATTTTTTTGCTGCCAGCCCTCGCCGCTCATCGCCTCGCTGCTATTTGTTTTGCAGATTTGCTTCTCCATCTCGCTGACAGGCCTCAAGTAAAACTCAATCCTCCCGTCTGCACGTCTCCCCCTCTGTTGTTTTCTGTTTTTTTTCCTCATTTCTTTTATTGAGGATGGTGCCTAACTGCCGAACGAGACGCGTGCCCATCTTGCCCTATCGATGCCAGGGTAGGGCCGAGCCCCTAACTGTGGAATTCACTGAAGGGTTTACACAGACGCACTCAAAACTACTGATGAGAATGGCGTAGTAGGCAGGATTAACCACCTTTGCCCGAGTGGGTGGGTGCCTCAAATGTCAACTTTGGGACTGCGTCCTGCTCCTGGGGGTCCACTTTGATAGGAAATGATTGAAAAATAAAAAAAGACCACAATAAACAAAAGCAGCCCCTTTATATGTAAAGATTTTTACAAAATCAGCCCCTTGAAAAAGTCTTCAGTCTGGGATATTTCACAGTGCTGTCTGTTACAGAATGAAAATTCTTCACCGAAACCGAAGCATTGGCGATTCACCCCCTTGTTGGCAGTCCCACCTCTCTCAGTCGTCTTCTCCATAAGCCTCTGCGTCGTTTTGGTGACAGGTGAGTTGGGCAGCGGCAAAGCACAGCAGTGTGGTGGTCTTGTCACAGATGGCACTCTGGTCAGGTGGGCGCTGGCTGGCCTTCTCAAGGGCATCCATTTTCTTCATGTCAAGCCTTTCCATTGATGCTCTGGCAGACAAATGTCTTCTGCATTGCAATCCTTCTGGTTTTCCTCCAGGGTGGGCACAGTGCTCATCATGCCGCACATGCCCACCACGTAAAGGGAAGCAGCTGTCACCACCTGTACTGATCGGCGGTCCTGTGACCACACCTTTAATAGGATTGTGTATTTACCCAGTGAGGGCTGCCCATTGGAGTATTAGACCTGGCGCATGGCACCTTAGGTGGCATATCTTATCAAACCCTGGATACACACCAAGAGGAATGCCAGGATTGCTCTTTGTGGTTTCCTGATATAGCACATCTCCCTTCACAAGCCCACAAACCAACATGAACAGAGAAGGAGCTGGGGTCTCCCAGTATCAGAGTGCCCTGTGGTGGGCCGACGGCCCCTCGCTCCTCTCATTTACGCTCCCTTCTCAATCCTCTTGATGTTGTTGTTTTATTTCAGGTCCTTATTAGGATGTGGCCCAGCTGGATAAGTTACACACATGTGGGGTCTGAGATTTATTAGCAGGGAAATCGAGATGTGTGCCATACAGGCAGAGGGCACAGGGGGTGGGGGGGGGGGGGGGGGGGGGGGGACACTTCTGGAAGGATTATTACAAAACCAGAATCTTCACATTCCTTATAGCTATCAAGTATTCCTGGTATGGCTGAACATGAACCAGGTACCGGGCCATCTGTGGAATTCCCTTCTGGAAAAACAGCTGATTCAGGGTAAAGAGACCCCCCTCCCCCGGCCCCCCACCCCACTCAGCCACAGCAAGAGCAGCCAACGCCTGAGTTCGAGCACCCACAACTTGTTCAACTTCTTCTACAGACAGAGAGTCGGACTGTTTCTTGAGTTGGGGGCTCTTTATTTGAACTCTGGGACCCTCTGTTTTCTTTATCTGCTCCTCGATTGGCCGTTTCTCTGCAAAAGTTAAGCAGACCCCTCAATCCCTAACATCTGATATCACAAAACTCACCCAGTGATGTGTGATCTGCATGAGTCCTCCTCGACCGCTCCGGTGGTGCCAGCTTTGAGATGCACACAGACGTCCCCCTCAGCTTGTCATTTCATTCTGTCACTGTTTGCAGGGTTCCCTTTAATGGTGGACATGGAGGGACGATTAAGAAAATGGAGTGGGCAGCAAGGAGCCGCCTGCCACCACGTCAGACACACACACTCACTCACAATCTCACAGTCACTCATACACTCACAAACACACACACACACAACTTCATACACTCACACACACGCACTGAAATTCATACACTCACACTCACTCGTTCACTCATACACACACACTCACGCTCACTCACACACTCACACTCATGCACTCAACTTCATACACACTCACACATACACATAAACTCACTCACACACATACACACACACGCGCGCATGAACTCAACTTCATACACTCACACTTACACACACACACACTCACTCACTCACACTCACTCATGTACAGTACACACACTCACATTCATACACTCTCACACACTCACTCACACATAAAAACACATACTCTCACACTCACTCATACACTCATATACACACACTCTCACTCACTCGCACATGCACACACACTCACTTACACACTCACTCACACACACTCACTCACTCATACACACTCACACACACTCACTCACTCGCACATGCACACACACTCACTTACACACTCACTCACACTCACTCACACCAACACACACTCACTCACTCGCACATGCACAAACACTCACTTAAACACTCACTCATACACATTCATACACACTCACACCAACACACACACTCTCACTCACTCACACTCTCACAAACACACACTCACTCACACATTCACTCACACACACTCACTCACTCATACACACTCACTCACACTGACTCATACACACTCACTCACACACACACACTCTCACTCATTCACACACACACACTCACAAACACACACTCACTCACACACACACTCACTCACACTCACTCATACACTCACTCACACCAACACACACACTCTCACTCATTTACACACACACACTCTCACTCATTCACACACACACTCACAAACACACACTCACTCACTCACACCCTCACAAACACACACTCACTCACACATTCACTCACACACACTCACTCACTCATACACACTCACACTCACTCATACACTCTCACACTCACTCACACCAACACACACACTCTCACTCATTTACACACACACACTCTCACTCATTCACACACACACTCACACACTCACAAACACACACTCACTCACTCACACCCTCACAAACACACATTCACTCACACTTGCACACTCATACAGAGTCATTTCAATTCCATGTCAAACAGCTCAGGCCCATTCTAAGTCCCCGGGTCTGCAGTTGTGCCCCCAGATGCGCAGGTTGTCCTCGGATTACGGGGCGCGCCCTTGTGCTGTGGCCTCAGCTGGCATCTAGTCCGGTTGAACTATTTGCCCTGTGCCAGTGCTGCAGCCCTTTAATAGAGAAGGCAGGTTTGGGAAGTGGCTTAACTGACAAATCCATGAGGAGAGGCGCTCAGTACAGAACGTAGGCCTAGTTTTTGGCGTTTGAGAGCCGGCAAAACACAACAACTTGATGGCCATGTGATAAAACAGAAAATGGCAGACATCGTAAACAATCCACAGGATGGCGATGCCCAGCGGTCTCACTAAAACGTTCAAATCCAGCGACTAAAGTATAAACCCAAGAATGGCGTCTGCATGGAGCACAACCTTCAAGTTGGGACGGTTTGCACTGTGGCTGCCATTTCCTTTCAAATTCTGTGACACGAGACCCCCGTTTCCTTTTGCTTTTGTGGTGGCTGTGAAGCGGGTGGTGCGAGCCACGCCAGTCTGGATGAGGGTCAGCAGATGGGGAGGAAAACGTTGAATTCTGAAACGAGAGCCGAGTTCCACTGCCCATTAGGAAGACACGCCAGCATCCGATTGCGTCTCTGGTTTCTTGTCACCTCTTCCATTACTCCTTTTTTAGGTTCGACTAATTAAGCATCCATTATTAACGTCCCATTGTGCTCGATGCTTCCATTCAGATGTCAGCCACTCAGATGAGCCTCGGTGGGCACACGCCACCCAGACCAGGGCACGACAACACCTCTCGGTGATGAGCCACACCCATGTGTGGCAGGGGTTCTAATTTAAGGGGGAGGTGGGGTGGGGGTCAGGGGTCACGACAATGACAACACCTCATTTATTGGATGGGAGGGGCCATTTTACCTGGTGGGCTGACCACTTATTTATATCAAGTGTGGCCACAAGGGGGTGCCTAACCCCAAAAGCCCAGATGTGCTGACCACAACTCAACTCCAGTCCATAAAGACTCAAACCAGTAGCTTATTTCCAGTCCACAGTACTCAAGTAATGCTGACTTCAAAACCTGCCCTTCCTCTGTCATCGGGTGCCAGCGGGCTCCTGGAAGGGTCTTGTCATGTTGGCACCCAAGGCTGACCAGATTCTCCGCTCTTTATTATGGAGGCTTTACTGGAATGCCTTGAGCCCCGGACTCTCACCACAAGGTCAGCTGCTGTATTCCCCCCCCCCCCCCTTTCCTTTTATACCTGAAAGCCCAGGCAGGACAGTGGGCTGCGATTCCAGGTGTAATGTTAAGAAGCTCTGCTCTACAGGATAAGGGGAGCCTCCCTGTAATTGCACCCCAGGTCTGATGAGAGGGGTGCTGCCACCCAGTGTACTGGGGGAGCACTTGGTCCTGGGTGGCAGTCTGTCCATCTCCTCTAATGGCCTCCCGGCTGAGTTAGGGTACACCAAACATCCTGGCTCGGATGCCAACCCACCCGTGTCCGCCTATACACACCTGTCAGGTGAGCAAGTTGTTTGATTTCAATTGTTACTGACTCTTTGTGATTTTTCCATCCCATCACCCATCTTGCACCCCCCCCCCGCTTATCCTGAGTAGGACTGTGAGGAAGCAGCAAACACGGGGGGCAGGAATGGGGCAACGCCTGGATGGGGAGCCGGCCCACCACAGGACGAACATACACGCACGAATTAGCATGAGCTTCATACGGAAAGCCTTGCGTTTCATTTCACTCCTAATTACTTGTGGGATGGATGGCAGCTCACACTGATTGTGCAAGGTCACTTTGCATTTTCCATTATTATCTGGAACTTCTTTTGTGATATGCGGTTATTTATACCCACAGCTTGATAAGATGGCAGGCGACACTGTGCTGCTTATTACAGCACACAAGAATGGCATGAAGGTGGGAGGCCTCCAAAACAGAGCCAAAAAGCAGGCCAGACCCTCCTACTAGCCTGCCCAGATAAAGTTCACTCCCAGGCTGCCCGAGTGCCAACTCTGACAGCGGGCTTCAGCCAACACCAGGCCAAATGGGGCTTTCGATTCAAAAGTGCAAAAAAGAAGATGGCAGAGTCCCAAGAATATCTTCAAAATGCCCCACAAGAGAGGGGATTACCATCAACCCCTGGCTTGTGTAAGAAAGGGCAGCAAAAAGAACTTTCACAGTATGAAGAACTGATTGATTATCACAAATTTGAAAAAATAACAAATTAATCCCAAAAGGTAACAAAACAAAAGGATCTGCCTGAAAGACAATTCACGGTGACCGAGTCCCAGTGGAAAAATCCAGGAAAACAAAATCCAAAGACTGGCAAGATATCCAGCATTCATCAGAGTCGAAATAAGGGCAACACCCACCACACAAGTGTCACCTCCAGCATGGCGCATGCAACTGAGCCACAAGGAGCTGGGGGGGTGGTGCTCTAGCAGTGAGGTAATGGTAGCCCCGCCTCCTGGGTCCACCCACAAAATACAAAAAACAGCAGAGAACTAAATAACAGGTAAAATCAAATGGACTGTGAATACAAAATTAGACAAAGAACATAAGCAAATATTATTAACATAAAGGACAGAACAATATTAACATAAAAAAAGAAATTGAAACAAAAGCAATGTTGCTAAACAAAGCCACCCAAGTTCTTTTTCCTTTGAGTATCCGTAAACTCGGATGGTGACGTTTCTGACAAGCCGATTCTGAACGCAGCCTTTGTGGGTGGAGCCCCCTAGAAGGCGGGGCCATGCTGACATCACTTTTGCTGGCTCCTCCCTCTCTCTATAAAGGGCTGAGAACTGAGAGATCCAGCAGCGGATTATGGAGTTGGGATTTCAAATGTTGTAAGGAGGTTGTGTTTTCTTTTTTCTCGATTTACTCTTCCTACAAACTTTCGGCTCTTGCTCATGGATTTTGATTTCAAACAAACTCCCAATTACAACAAATCATTAACAGAATTGAGCAAGTAATAGCTAAAGAACAACAAAAAGACCAAATAGAAAGCAAGAAGGCAGGCGTCAACCCCGGCTGTGCCATGACAGCTGCCCGGGTGGGCTCTGGCTTCTCACAAGGGGCTTCACCAGGTGATTATAGTCCGTCCATTGTGGTAAGCCGCTTACCCCACGGTGTATATTCCTCCCTTAAAGTTTCCACCATTGAGATTCTGTACGACATCTGCAGGGAGAGGAAGGCCTGGCTGTCCGCTTTAGTTTTAAAGGAGAGGCCATTAAAGAAGGTGCTAAAGTGTGAAATGAAGTGTGAGAGGCAGCAGCGCTTAACGCCAGGCTGGACCCCTGCGGTGCTCCCAGAGGTCATTCACGGTGTGGGATGAAGACATTGTTAGGGGAAGGCTTTCTAGAGTTGGCATGGTGGCTCAAAGGCCAGGCTGGCCACTGTCTGTGTGGCAGTTGTATGTTCTGCCCGTGTCCTTCTTAACACATACCAACAATTTGTGTATGTGTGTGTGTGTGTTCTAAACCGACCCCAGGGCAGTAAGCATGCCCAGTTCCTACCTCACACCCTCTGGTGCCCCCTGACAGGCCTCGGCCTCCATCACCTTGAAATGCTTTATGGGCAGACGGAGCGACCGCATCCAAAATAACCCAAGTGGCCAAATCTGCTTGAGCTCCTCCTCGGTTGGAGGTCAGCCTGCTTTCTACAGACCAGCATTGCCACACATTATTTTTAACGCCAAGACTAGGGTTCCCCGCACACTGGGTTGTTTTTCCGACGTTTATCGCACCCTAACACTGCACTCCTCATTCATCCATTGCAGACTTTTTCCCCCATCAGTGCCATTGCACTAAATGACAAGGACAAATGCCCGTTCATTCTGGATGCCCTTTCAGTTCTCTTTATGCCAGCTTAGTGCCAAGGTGCTGTTATTGTGCACTTTTGTTCTCTGTCCTCTCAGCCTGACTGCTGCGCTATTTCCCATGTCAGCTGAGCTGTGTGCCAGGATTAGCTGACCTCATCAGCAGATGGTATCCCAAACTGTGGAGTCTATGCTGTCACCAGCCAAATTAAGAACAGAGGCTAAAATAAAATTGGGAAAGAGTCCTGCTTAAAGCGCCACACACACACACACACACGCCACTCTCCTGTTGACGAGACCTGCCAAAGCTTTTTATGGAAGTGTATTGTGTCTTTTCTCATTGGTTGTCTCAGCCTAAGGGTGTGGCCTAAACCCCAGGTATAAACGTCCAATTAGGCGTTGAGGAAGCACCACAGAGAAACAAAGAGAGTGAGAGAGAAGGCATGAGGTGTCAGGCCTGAGAAAAGAAATCTCCGGAAGTGCCATTTGGATCTCAGAGCCAGTGTTCAGACATCCTGCACTAGGGGGTGCCACCCTTTCAGAGGGGCATTTCAAAAAGAAGCAAAGGCAAAAAAAATAGGGTACTGGATTCAGAAAAAGGCATCCCTTAAAGGCAAACCGCAGAGCAAACGACACTCTAAACAAAGCAGAGATTCAAACCCAAAAATATCTACCAGAATGCACTTCCACAGTGCGTAACCCCAGAAAGGGGAGCTAAATGACTGAAATGCTCAAACCACAGCAGCCATCTTGCAACCAGCTGGGCATTGGATGGCGCTGTACAAAGGGGCATTCAAAAAGAAGTCATTAGGATTCTGCACTTAGGGGGCGCCGTGCAGTGGGGCAGCTCAGCTTATGTGCCTCGGGCCTTCTGTGAATGGAGTTGCTTTTATTTAGAATAGAAGAAGGCAGGGCAGAAGTCACTCTGGGTGGCACCGCCCATTAAAGAAAACAATGGTGGTCCTGAGGGCAGAGTAGGCTGGTGGTCCAAGGGTTAAATTGGTTTCCCTGGACCATGAAAAAGAAATTCTAACTAGGATTTCAATGTAACACCTCAGTAGAGGGAGTGGGTGCAAATGCAACTTCAATGGTGAGCACAGGCAAGGGGCGTCAATGGCACTGCAGCCACCTCTACTGGCAGTGTAGCATGGCATCGGTATTTATTTAAATAGAAAATGCTAAGGTCTGTGTGTCTGTCACACAAAAAGTGGGGCTGGAACCTTCATCTTGATTGAAGCGAATGATCTGCTTCAGGTAGTGGCGACTCCTCGGCTTTATAACTTGAATGCCTTCCCTGGACTTGAGTCTGTGTAGGAAAGTGTAGGACGCCCCCTACAGGCCACAATGGGCATTGCTGCTGGAGATGCAGTCAAGCCAGAAGGGGAGACCAGGTCATCACTGGAAGAACCACCATCCCTCCCGGTGGGCCAGTGTAGACTCCCCAGGTGAGATGTGCCCACAGACAGTAAGCCGCCTCCGGACCCAGGAGGTTTGGGGGCAGCAGCGTGCCACGGGGCAGTGCTCATGGGTTCCAGGTAGAGAGGGCCCACTGAATGTCAATAAGAAACACTGAGTGGTGAGTGACACTCCAGGGTATTGGTGGACATGGCCCCAGCGGAAGGTGCCAGGCTCAAATGGGTACTCACATTTCAGGATGGTCGCTGCTTTTGTCTTGGTCTCCTGCCGTGTTTCATGCCACGACGTTTGAGTTCCTCTTCTGTCATCTGGAGTGACGATACAACAAGAGACAAATCAGCGACTGCTTTGATCGCAGCTTGAGAAGTTCTGACGAAAGGGAAAGCGGAGTCCCCGGCAACGGCACCGCCGACCGAAGTGTTTACGCTGTCGTCAAGCGCTCGGGGGCACTGCTGGTCGTCACGCTGCTCGCCGTCTTTTGTTTTCGCTCTCCCCAAATATTTCAGACACGGAGTGCGACTACAATAACAAGAAGACTACAACGAGGAGGGTTGTCATGGTGTCAAAACGAACGTCCTAATCCTCATGAGGTTATGAAGACCGGCTGGAGGTGATAAATGGGAGGGCACAGTTTCATTACTGAAATATTATAAGCTGTTTGGACAGAAGGGCACATGGGTCCACTGTGGCCCGACACACTCGATACCCGCCACCAAGCAAGTCCCTTACAAGTCCCCAGCGAGTGGAAATGAGTCGAAATAGAAAGGCGCATCATTAAATTATAACGTCACCCTGTGTGACTCACATGAGCTGGCATCTTACAAATACAGAAGCAATGATAATGTTCCTGTAAATGAGGGTACTCCCTACAGAAAGGCGCTATATAACAGCGCAGAACCACAGGCTCAGTCCCCTTCAAGCCCTCGCAGAGTGTGTGTCTAAAGATCCAGGGGATGGAGTGCATGACAGAAAGGCACAGACTCACTTGTCCCTGTAGGCCACCTGGCTGTGGTGGTCACTGTTGAAAGACACCATGTTATAAAGTTTACAGCCACAGGCATGGTCTCTGTTGTGGACATGTGACACAATGAAAAGGGCAAGAGAGACCCCCCAACAAAAGCCACAAACCAGGTCGGGTCCTTCACTGACCTTCCTAGAAATGGGCCTCAGCCCAGGCAGCCTGACCTGAAGCTAACACAGGCCAAAGAAGGGCACTGGCTTTGAATGGTTCAAAAATCTTCTTTACCTACAAAAAATACCCCTTAAAGGAGAGGAAAAGCACCGTGAAGACCAACATGAGAACCGCAATGAAGGACAAAAGGAAGTGCAGAAACAAAACAGCAACCCTGCAGCTGACAAGTCCAAATTAGAATCCAATACTCCGAATCAAAAACAAAATGAAAAAATAACCAAAAACCACAAAAATCCTAAACGTCTCTTCTCACAATCAATCAGTCAATGAACCTGCTGGGATGGGGGCGGGCCCTGCAGCAGTGATGTCAGGCTGGCCCCGCCTCTTGGCGGCTCCACCCACAAACAAGAGGGATGCAGGAGACTAACAGACACAATACATGCATACTAAATAATAATGAAGAACAATCAGTCAACCACAACAACTCAACAGCACAAGCACCGTCCTCACCACCATCTGATCCTGAGGGATTCACTTCTCTCTCTCGTTGTTGCTCTTTCTTGTTCTCCTCCTCATCTTCTGGTGAAGAGGTACCATCATCTGCCCTCCATTTTGCTCGGCTGATCCAAAGCAGGAGCCTTGCTGGTGGCCACGTACCTGGGCCAGAATTGGCTCTGCAGTGCTTGAGGGTAACGGCTCTCTGTTGGTGCCCGCCTTGCCAGGCTGTGCACCACAATAAACTCTGCAATGCTTTTACACACACAGAAGAACACTGCAGATAAAATGAAAATCCAGTCAGCGTGTTACAAGAAAGATATAGCAGCACGAGAGGAGAGCCGTCGAGAGGAGAGCCACCAAGTGGTGCATCCCAGGACTTAATGACGAGTCCTGCTCTGAGAATGAAGTCTGCCTTCAAAATCCTCAAATGCATCAGAATCACATAGTCAGGGACACCTAGTGGAGACTAAAGGGAAGTGCATTTAGGAGCGAAGCCAGGAGGCACCTCGCCACACAAAAAACTGAGTTAATCTGGAACAAACCACAGAGGAAGAAGGACCAGGAGGAGACAAGTGACAGATGGCCTGAATGGTCTCCTCTCCTTTAGTCACATTTTGTTCGTTTCTAAGATACACGCGGTGACGGCCTGAATCTCGCTGACTGTCTCACACCGTTTATTTAGATCATTTTCCCCACGTATGAACCGCACATCCCGTTCCGCTCTTCATCAGTCGGCATTTATCGTCTACTTCTTTTTTCAGTTGCCCTCATGGCCTGCCTTTTTGACCCCCCCCCACCTGTTGCCAATACACTGGCACATCAGTTGGGGGCTGAGCACCATCAAGCGGGCGCTGATTCCAAGTCTCCGTTATGTTAATATTTGTCACATTTATAATCAACATACAGCACGTATTAAACATGTGTCTCTGGCTGAGCGGCACACACAAACTCAGCGCCTACGTGATTTCCTCACATCTTTTATTCATAACCTGTGCGCTTTGATAAGCCAAACAGCCGCTAGCTGCTATTAAGCTGCACACCCCTGGAACGCCACAAGCGATGACTCAGAGACGTCATTTAACCGAATGACGGCCTCACGCGAACCCGACTCTCTCGAAAAGGTCGAGCGTGAAGTGAGTGAGGTGACGACAGCCGAGCCACCTTAATGAGTGCCAGTCCAGACCATCTTGGGGGGGTCAGGCACAGACATGACAAAGGCAGGCCCAGGCCAAGGATGGCTGCCTTCTGTAGTATGCCCCCCCATTGCACCCCTGGCACAAGGGTCACTTGTATCTGCCTCCTTACGCTTACATTCTATTATTTCTCAAAGGATATCTTCTTATTTTATTTGTTGCTCACGTATTTCACGGATGTTTTGAGCCGTAGGGGGGTGGGGCCTCTTGACACTGCAGTTCTAGGGCCGCCTCCCTCCCAGCCCCAGCCCAACATGCGCTTTTGACAAACCCACCATCAGCACTGAGGCGTTGGCTTGTGCTCGCGCTTGGCTATGTTTGCCTTTCTTGGATTTTGGAATTTTCAGCCTCGAGTTTTTGATGGGCCTCGCAGTTCGGAGTCCTGGGTTCGCTTCCCGGGTCCTCCCCGTGTCTGCGTGGGTTTCCTCCCTACAGTCCAAAGACATGCAGGTCTGGTGCATTGGCGATCCTAAATTGTCTCTAGTGTGTGCTTGGTGTGTGGGTGTGTATGCCCTGTGGTGGGCTGGCACCCTGCCTAGGGTTTGTTTCCTGCCTTGCACCCTGTGCTGGCTGGGATTGGCTCCAGCAGACCCTGTAGTTAGGATACAGTGGGTTGGATAATGGATGGAGTTTTTGACGGACTTTTGCTTTTCTTTCTGGATCCCGATTGGTGGATTGGTGTTACCTTTTGGTAACTGATGGCTTTGCCTTTGAAGAAGCTCTTTTGTTCTCCTTTTACGTTTTTTGACCTTCAAAACTATTAAAGGAACATGCCACCCAAAAATGATGCTTTCTTATATGTTACTCACTGCACTCACTCCGGCGGATGAGAAACTTTTTTACTGCATGTTTGCATGCAGAATGAGAAAAAAAAAAAAAGAGTTCAAGATCAAATAGACGCCAATGGCAACCAACGTGAGGGACATCCAAGGCATAAGACTAGAAAACTCAAGTCACTTAGCTCACTAGCCAGTCGTATGCTCAAAACGCAGGCTTTTTTTTTTTTTTTTGCTACATTAAAATTATTAAATAGATACTTCCGGAATAATCAGTGGACACCGTGAACTGGAAACCTAAGGCCTCATGGGAGACTTCTTTTTGCCTCTCCGCCTCATTCGTCGCTCAAGAGAACTGCCTGTCATTCCCACACGGCCTTAGCTTTCCAGGATCCCAGGAGATCAACACTCGGACCACCCCGTCAGTGACCGACAATCACAGCGCAGCCACAAATCACGGAGATCACATTTTATCCCGTTTCGGTGTTTGATGTGAACATTAAGTGAAATTCCTAATCAGGATCTGCCACACGATTGGCTGCTCCCTGTAATCTGAGTGAGTATTGAATCTTTGTTCTTATTAGAACACTCTGGAAGAGAACAGACCATTCGGCCCAACAAAGCTCGCCAGTCCTTTCCACTTATTAACACCAAGTCAAGTTCTGAAAGTCCCTAACGTCTTGCTGTCTACCACACTACTTGGTCGCTTCTTCCAAGTGTCTGTCGATCTTTGTGTAAAGAAAAACTTACTGATGTTTGTGCGAAATTTACTCTTAACAAGTTTCCAACTTGCCCCAGTGTTCTTGATGAACTCATTTTAAAGTCACCGTCTCGATCCACTGGACTAATAACCGTTATAATTTTTAATACTTCACTCAGGTCTCCTCTTCATCATCTGTAAAGGCTCAGCTCTTTTAATCTTTCCTCATAACTTGTTCCCTAGACTCATACTAGCCGCTCTTCTCTGGACCTTCTCTAGTGTTTTTATGGAGACCCAAACTACACCCAGGACTCCAGATGAGGCCTCACCAGTGTGTTATAAAGCCCGAGCAGAACCTCCTGTCACTTGTACTCCACACGTCAAGGCGCTATATAACCTAACATTCAGTTTGCCTTCTCAATGGCCTCTGAACACTGTCTGGAAGTCGAGTCCACTATGACTCCTAAATCCTTCTCATAAGGTGGACTCTCGATTTTCTGACCGCCCATTGTGTATTCCAACCTCACATTTTTACTTCCTGTGTGTCATTCTTTACATTTACTGATATTAAATTTCATCGTCCACAAATCTGCCCAAGCCTGTCTGCTGTCCAAGTCCTTCTGTGATGATATAACAGATTCCAAATTATCTGCTAATCCACCTACCTTGGTATCATCTGCAAACTTCACCAGCTTGTTCCTTATATTCCCATCTAAATCACTTATAGATATTAAAAATAGCGGCGGCCCCATCACTGCCCCCTGCTGGTCACAACTCGTAACATCGGCCAGTTCTGATGAGGTTCCTCACACCATCACCCTGTGCTTCCTGTGTCTGAGCCAATTCTGCACCCATCCACACAGCACACCCTGAACTCCTTCTTCTTTTAGTTTGATGCCCACCCTCTCATGTGGCACGTCATCAAATGCTTTCTGAAAGTCCACATCAATAATCTCGTCTGCTCCACTTTGGGGCGGCATGGTGGCACAGTGGTAGCGCTGCTGCCTTGCAGTTAGGAGACCCCGTCTGGGTTCGCTTTCTGGGTCCTCCCAGCGTGGAGTTTGCATGTTCTCCCCATGTCTGTGTGGGTTTCCTCTGGGCGCTCCGGTTTCCTCCCACAGTCCAAAGACATGCAGGTTAGGTGCATTGGCGATTCCAATTTGTCCTTGGTGTGTGTGTGCGCCCTGCGGTGGGCTGGAGTCCTGCCTGGGGTTTGTTTCCTGCCTTGTGCCCTGGGATTGGCTCCAGCAGACACCCGTGGCCCTGTAGTTAGGATATAGTGGATGGATGCTCCATTTTGATCATATCCTTTTGTTAAATCCTCGTAGAATTCCAGCCCGTTAGTAAAACACGACCTCCCTCTTCTGAGCCCATGCTGACTGTTCCTAATAACTCCTGTCATTGCCATGTGTTGCTCAATCTTCTCCTTAATAATTCCTTCCATTAATTTTCCTGTGATGTTTCATGGTAAGATTACTGGCCTGCAGTTGCTCTGATCTGCCCTGTCACCCTTTTTTTATAACAGGATGATGTTTGCCATTTTCCAGTCCTTCAGCATCTCTCCAGTGTGCAGTGACTTCCTGAAAATGTGTGTCAAGGGTCTCTGCACTCGCTGACCTCCATAAGAATTCTGTGGTCAGTATTATCTGGTCCTGGTGATTTGTTTGATTTCAGCCTATTTAATCAGAGCAGCTCTTCTCCCTCTATAATTCCCAACTCCCTCAGTACCTCCTTAGTAGTCCCGTTCTTATGACTGACTGTTCATCATTGTGGGTAGAATCTGTCCCTGAATCAACTGGTGTCGGTGCCAATGTCCCTCTACCATTTGCCAGAAGGCTTAGCATGGCGCCTGGAAGCTTGTGTCTAGTGCCACCCTCTCTGACCCTGCTTTGGACATGTAAGTGAACGAATGAACGAATGGTACAGAAGATCCCAGGTCTCAGCATCACAGTGCAAACCACATACTCGCTTAACAGACCCTGCCTCATATTGCATTCAACACTTTAGTAATTATATTCCTGTAACAGAACAGAAAATCTTAACTCTAGTTTCTAAAATGAAACCCGCTACTTGTTCCCTGATCCAGTGCCAACAGAACTAATAAAAAGTGCCATGGATGTTCTTGCAGTGCCTATTCTAAACATTATCAGTAGTTCATTATTGCATGGCACAGTACCTGATGCACTAAAAGTGTCAGACCTGGGGCCACGCATACTAAATCATTATAGGCCTATTTCAAATGGACCCTCTCTCTAAAAATTCTAGAAAAAGTAGTCGCCAGTCAGCTTGAGTCACACCTTACGCTTTACAATTCATTTGAGAAATTCCAGTCTGGTTTCCGCACTGGTCATAGTACAGAAACGACACTAACGCGGGTTGTAAATGACATTCTGATATCCTCTGTTGAAGGAAACTCCACTGTCATTATGTTATTAGACTTAAGCTCAGTATTTGACACCACTGACCATTCGATTTTACTGCACAAGATAGAAAATGATGTTGGGCTCACAGGCATCGTGCTCGCTCGGTTTAGTTCTTATTTATCAAATCGATTCCAATACGTACAGAAATGTGCTGGCTCCATCATTATACACAGAAGTGAGACATGGTGTCCCTCAGGGCTCAGTACTGGGACCTTAACTGTTTTCACAGGCGTCCACTGGGGTCTCTCATTACGACAACTCACGTTAATTTTCACTCGCATGCAGATAACACCCAGTTATAACCTTCTTTTAGATCAAATGAAGTTTCTCCGACGTCTTTAATTAGTTGTGTTAGTGAATTAAAGGACTGGATGGATGAGAACTACTTGTCTTTAAACAGAGATGTTAATTATTGGAGGGAGTGACGCTGATCACAACAATATTCGGTCATTGTTTAACTCAGTTGGAATCCCCATTAATTTCACTGAATCAGCCCACAATCTCCGAGTTATCTTTGACTCTAGCAGGCCATTTAAAGCGCATATCACAAAGTTGTCCAAATCAGGCTTCTTCCATCTTACAAATGTTGGGAAATTAAGACACTTTCTAAATAAACAGGATTCTGAGAAATTAATTCATGCATTTACTTGCGGTGTTCACCAGATGTTCAAACTGCTCTTTATCCAGCCTCCAGTTAATCCAAAATGCTGCTGCAAGAATTATTACAAGAACAAGAAAATTCAAACACATAACTCCAGTTCTGAAATCCTTACACTGGCTCCCGGTTAAGTTTAGGGCAGATTTCAAAATCCTCCTTTTAACATATAAAGCCTTAAATGGCGGAGGTCCTGCTTACTTGTCTGAACTCATCATGACTTACAAACCTGAGCGTACATTAAGATCTCAAGATGCCGGTCTGCTTATGAGTCCAAGGATTAATAAAATAACAGTGGGAGGTCGAGCTTTTAGTTACAGGACCCCAAAACTGTGGACTGGTCTGCCTGCTACTTTAAGAGATGCCCCTTCACTCTCAGGCTGAAGACTCACCACTTCAGTTTAGCACACCCTGACTAGAGCTGCTGATTATCTGTGCAGACTGCATCTCTGTTGTTGGTCATTAGCACTAAAACAGAAGTAATAAGAATTTGTTACTGACCCTCACCTGTTCTCTTTCTCTTCTCAGTACTCAAATGTGGCACTCGGTGCCAATGCCCACCTGCCAAGTTGTTTTGCCTGCCTAAGGTAAAGTCATCTCTGATGGAGGATCAGAGGAATCGTCAGGTAGAGGGGTCCTTTCATCGGATTGGCTGGACCAGCTGTGGAATGGCCAATAGGGGGAGGCAGCTTGAGGTCTCCAGGACTCTGAACAAATCCAAATCCTATTATGGGATATCATCTGCTGTTAAATTCTGCTCCGTACTTGTAATATTTTTATTTTTATACTGTATTGAGGATGACTTGTGTTCTGTTCTGTGTATTGCATTGTATTGTATTGACCCCCTTCTCTTTGACACCCACTGCACGCCCAACCTACCTGGAAAGGGGTCTCTCTTTTTGAACTGCCTTTCCCAAGGTTTCTTCTATTTTTTTATTCCCCCTACCAAGTTTCTCCTTGTCTTCTTAAGAGAGTCAAGGCTGGGGGGCTGTCAAGAGGCAGGGTCTGTTAAAACCCATTGTGGCACTCCTTGTGTGATTTTGGGTTCTACAAAAATAAATTGTATTGTATTGTATGGTTCAAAGTGCGCAGCGCCAGACTGGCCCCTTGCTGCCATAATGAACCCCAAACAAATATAATGAAGTGCACAATCCGGAGGAAGGATACTAAGGAAAAGGAACCCTTTAGGGAGAACCAGAATGATGTCAGCTTATAAACTGAAGGGATTTCTAAGGATCATACAAACCATCCCATAAACTGTCAAACGCTGTCATTTATTTTTAGCCACAGACGGTGCTTCCAAGAGGAGCATCTTCATTGCACCTCGATTTGTGCTTCTGGCTCAGGGCACGTTACACAGCATGTCATCGATTCCGATACGTTGCACTCCATTTTATGGATCTTCATCAGGCCAGTAATTAAGATGCATAAGCCTGTGGGCAAAAGCAAAACAAAAGAAAAAAACGCAGCACAAGGGTCTTGATAGAAACGTGACTCAGACCACCGGGCCCCTGTGAGCTCAGACCGGGCTGTCGTCGGTTAAACTCAACTCTTCCCTGACTCGACCTTCTTCAGATGTCATTTTCAAGTCGGTCACAGCAGATCAGTTGTGACTTTAATCATCCAAGTGATCGGACTGGGCCGTCTCATGAGTCTGAAACAATGTGGGAAACAGCAAAGTGAAGGAAAGTCGGTGCTGAGCGTCGGGTCCTTCAACACGGCTGGACGGAGGCCGACTTCTTTTTGGAAGTGAAAGGCAGGCCTGCTGGCTGAATGTGCAGAGCTGTCATCGTTCTCCTAAAAAGCAATGCTGGAAATGATGGCGCATTGTAAGGAACAGCACGAGTGGTGAAAATGAAAGCGCTTATAAATAAAGTGACTGCCCGACAAGCCTCCTGCCTGCGACTGGTGACACAGAGGCCACTGGTTGTGCCAGTCAGCTCTTCTGAAGGCATGCATGGGGGTTGCTACCACGTAAATAACTGACCCAGAAAAGTCAGCACTTTGCTTATTTCAGATTTTGCAATTTAGGCATAACATTAAATTGGCTGTTCTATAAGTTCACTTTAGGCCCTCAAATATTTTAGCTATCAGTAATTAGGGGGTCTTTTTGTTTGTAATTTTAGGCTTTTGAATATTTGGACTTTTACTTGTTTGTGCACACTTGATAAGGAGGCCGTTTTTTTCTCTGTATATTTTTACTAACTTGGTGCTTCTTCTTTACAAATGTGGATAACTTTGCCCTTTTTACTCTTATGTTGGTTCACTTTGCAATTTCACTGTAAATTCTTGACAACTTGGTCTGTTCTTCTTTATAATTGTTGTGGCCTGCAGGGGGTGCCTCAGCTCCCCAAACTAGACCCAGATAGGCATGAGGCTTTACTCAGTGTGAAACGCTTCCTCAGCAAGCATTTCCCACAGTACAGTACAAAGCACAATAGCACTAAAGAAGCAAGCTGCACAGAGGGGTCTTCCTCTCGGGCTCCACTCCTCCTCCAGCAAGCCTTGTCCTCGACCTCCCGAATCAAGGCAGAAGAAGCCCAATAAAATAGGGCTCCACAACACCTACAGCTCCCCCTGGTGGCAGCCCAAGAACCCAACAGGGCTGAATCACCAAACTCCAACTCCTAGTGTGCCGTGTCAGAATCCGTGGTGCTGCTGCAATCTATAGGGTATGCTGCCATCTAGCGATCTGGGGGATATAATGCCCTATGTCTGCTCTCTCCACCGGTCTTTCCAGTCAGGTAAGGGCCCTGGCCGTCCGCCACATTATTTACTAACGTGGTCCTTTCTTTTTGTATATTTTGATAATTTCATCCTTTCTGCACCAACTTAAAAATGAAAGTCAGAACATTTTATTAAGAAAGAACTGAAAGAAAAGACATGTTAAAAAAAAAAAAAAAAAAAAGCAGCAAAGGTCAAAATCTCCGAGATCAAAGAGAGAGACGTTAGAACCTGAATAAAAGTCAAGATACTGAGCACAAGTCTTACCCTAAAAATCACGTCGTTCACAAATAAACTCAATCTCGGATCAGCTAGAGCTACAAACAGGTGACCTTTATATAGTCGGCTGACGATGACATCAACATACTGCCCCGGTGCATCATGGGGCGTGTTACCATGGCAACAAGTGACGCAAAATCCTCAAAACGGCAACACCTGTTAAAAAAAAAAAAAAAAAAGCAGTGTCAAAGACAACATTTAGAAATTCTAAACTTTTAAAAAGGTTCTCCAAACAGAAAACTTTCAGACCTCATTTATAAAGCTTCAGGAAAACCAAAGAAAAGGCGAATAGAAATGCGAGTGTGAGTGAGACTCAATAATTCCCAAGCATTGAAATCCCCAATTCTTTCAAAAATGCTCACTAAAGGGGGATATTAGCGTCAGACCCCAAGAAGTGCAAACACAATACACAGAGGCACCTCAGAACACCAACCTGATCCGCTCCACAAGGCTGCTCAGTACTGCTGGGAGGAATACTGGTTCATACCGAAAACCGTTTTTATTGTTGTTATGATATGGACACCGATTTAAATAGCCTAAACAACGCTCGGAACGCGGTGCAGCGAGAAACTGTTTAAGGCGGGGCCTTTTTCACTGCTACACCACGTTCATTTCTTCATCCAAACTGGTTTTAACATATATTTAACTCACATTTTTATGTTACACCATTTTGAAAAACACTTGCTTTGACAGCTGCTTGCACTTGTTAGGTAGGACAAGTGACGTCACGGCCAGGCAGGTGTAAAAGGTCAGCGTCGTGCAATTCCTGGATTACCCAAGTTTGTTTAGATTCAAATTAAAAAGTCTTTAGCGCTAGTGTTTTGTGATCTGCTTTCACTTCAGCATCTCTACCCACAAGAGTGAAATAAGTGATTTAACTTAAAGAAATTAAGGAATATGCACATTACATATTCAGCATCAGATAGACAGACAGACAGACAGACAGAGAGAGAGACAGAGAGATAGATAGATAGATTTTGGTATAGTAGGCAGGATTAGATAGATAGATAGATAGATAGATAGATAGATAGATAGATAGATAGATAGATAGATAGATAGAT
>JANRMT010062846.1:1278632-1302761 GCA_026402145.1 Polypterus bichir lapradei | reverse complement strand
GATAGATAGATAGATAGATAGATAGATAGATAGATAGATAGATAGATTTTGGTATAGTAGGCAGGATTACATAGACAGATGCAGACCATTACACAGACAGGTAGTGAAGGCTCTTTCCCCCTCTCCCTCCTTTCTGTTGTGATGACAGGTCCCTCTCCCCAAGGTCTTCATGCCCTTTCCTGGAGCTCTCCAATATAAAGTAACAGATACTCTCCATACCCACACAAGGTAGCCGTCTGCTTTCCACAGTGAGAAAACTGGTCCATCATCCTGAAGGCCGAGGCTGAGGCTGAGAGCCCCTGGTGTTAAGCAGATACCGAGGGTGGCGATGGCTGCTGTTCCATCTCTCCTTGTTTTTCTTTTTCTTTTTTTCATTGTATGAGATTTTCTGATAAGTGGGATTGTTTTTCTGTAAGTCGGCGGTGTTTTGTTACTCCGAATGAGATACCGTTTGTGGCTTCTGGGATCATCAGGACAGCAATGAGTAACAGAAAATAAGTAGAAAATCAATACAGTCAAAATGACCTTGCTTCTTGTGATGAGCAATTGAATTTTAATGCCATTAAGATGCGCTCGTGTGGAGTCCTGGGAGGACACGCAGTGACTTCATTGCTTTTTAACTATTAAAGCCTCATAACCTGGTGTGGGTTTTGGCCTGGTAAATCCTGAATTAACCACATGGGACAGTGAAGGAGTGGGAAGGTTGAAACACACTGGTTAACTCTCATACATCACGTCTCTATACACTGGAATTGGCTCTAGCACCAGACCTCTCAGCTGAGGGTGGTCCCTTCTCTCTTTCTCTCTTTCTTCTACTCTGGAGTTGAGAGACCTCCGGCTGGTGTTGCGTCCACTCACAACCTTCACTCAGTAACACCAGAGTAAAACCCACAAAGACACAGGGAGATCATGCAATGCCACACATGGAATGACCAAGTTCTCGATGTTATACCCATGATGAACCAGTGCTATCCATTACGCCACCCAGGAATACAACATGACCTGATGGGTAAAAGAAGGACTTTCTCATCCACTCGTGCAGGGTCAGTATGAGCAGTTTCCGAGAAGCCTCTTGATGTGTCCCTGAATCTAATGGACTGATCTTTAATGATACTGTGTGCTTTTCTGTAATGCTCTGCAAGTTATAAATGTCCTGAACAGAAGGCGACTGTGCGCCAGAGCTCCATTACACACTAAAAGCCGATGAATAAATCACAGAAACAAGATCTGCACATGCAGGGAGCGACTTGTTCACCTCTACTGCCCCGAATCAAAATCAGTGGAAATCAAGAGGCCTGAAAACAAAAGCCAGGCCTGGGGCCGTGCCGCTCTACATTTCAGCCTTTCCATTACCTCTGCTCCTTGCTGACAGATGATGCCCAAAGTGGGTCACTAGCATTGTGAAGTATTAATTAGGTGTCAAGGAGACCTAATGAAAGTGTGCCGGCACACCTAGGCTAGGATGGCACACACCTCAGATACACACGCCATGGTTGTGTGCCACAATCAGAATGTGCTGCTTTGTCATTCCTGAGAGGCTCTGGCGAGCACTTAACAGTTCAGTCGGCTGAAATGGCTACTTAAACGTTTCCGTAGACTCAACCTATTAAGAATTTGGGAAGGAAATTAAGGCAGAGACACAACTGGCCACAGTGTCACCTTGACAAAGCCTAAAGTCAGCCAGCACAAAGCCACAGCCACTACTTGTCTTTGTTAAGGATGAAAAAATAAAAGACATGGGGTCACCTTAGGACCCCTGAGCATTTCACACAGATGCTTTATCTACCATTAGCCTCAATTGCTGGAAATGTTCCTCCATTGAAAAACCGGTCTTAATGGTCTCTTTAAGGAAGTACAGTACAATCCCTCTTAACTGGCCTCGTATTAACTGGCTTGTTAAAATAAAATATATATTTTTTTTTAATCCTGAGTTCTTCGTCATATTCTACATATGCACTTCCTTCTTTCCTGGAAGGTGAGAGGGGTCCTACACTCAGAGTGATTTCCGGTTACATATTCCTTTATGAATTTTCCACAGTGTCTTCTTCTTTCTACCTTGCAGCTCCCCTGCTTCTCCCATCGGGCTTCGCAACAGGGAAGTCGCTCTACCTGCAGGTGCAGCTGCCTTCCTCCGATCCCTGGCTACGTCGGACTCCATCCAGACCGAGACTTGGGTTGTTTCCCCAGGGCGCTCACGCTGGGCTAAACCAGCCCAAAGCCTCCATGACTGCCGCTGCCTTTTGACGGGCAGTCGTCATCAATACCGGTCACTCCAGCTCTGTGATCGCTCAGCTGGAGCGACCGCTTTCTTCAGCCCCAACGAGTGTCGGCCAAACCCTCCTCTGCAGGGGTTCACCTCCCAGCTGCCTGCCTTTGCTCCATCGAATCTGCTCTCTCTCGCTCGCTCGCTCGCTCGCTCTCCTGCACTGGCTTTCCTTTATCTGCTTCCTTCTCCAGTAACCTCCCGTTCTTTCCTGTTCTCCCCCTAGCCGCCTCGCGCTTCTGTTTATCACGGGGACGTGGATCAGATGTGGCAATTAGCAGTTCCCGGGAATAATTACGGATGCGGATGACTCCTCACTTGTGCACTTAAGCTAGGATCGCCCGCATCACGAATTCCCCAGGAACCGATCGGCCACACATACTCGCTAAGCCGCGAGTGCGCCAATTATTCATTTAAAAAGTGGCCTTTTTGACTTGAGCTGTGGACCCGCTACACCACACTGTCCAGTCGTTGTATGAGAAAAAAGCCCATGTGTGGAATTGTGGATGAAGCCTATTTCTTTAGGAACGTCGAAGAGGCACAGTACATACTTTAGAAATATTTTTCTACATGAAAATAGGTATGTGTCGGATTAACCGGCCAAAACGGGAACCGGCCATGGGTCCAGTCCCGAGGTGGCCGGTTAAGAGGGATTGTACTGTATTGCAATAGCTACAATGACAATAATAACTAGGAAACACGCAGACCTTTGATCCTTCAAAGATCAAGGTTTCAGTCCCAGCACATCACGAGTGCCAGCAGATTGCCACGCCGTGTGTGCTTGGCATGTAGAGTGTGCCAGAGCTGTCATTCTTCTTTTTCCTATCATGTAATCGGCTTCTTCAATGTGCTTCACACTTAGCAGATGTCACTGCTCTTCTTTTTCTTTCTGCCATGTCACTGTCTCAAACAGTTTGCCATTGTAGTTGCCAGTAAACCCCAATAACTTTCTGAAGGTTGCGGCTAACAACTTTTTGTGGTTCACCAGCATGTATCACATCATAAGCTTTCAATTAAGACCAAGATCAGGGTTCTAGCTTTCTTTAGTGCACGCATTATCATGTGACAGACAGACACATCCCTTAGCTTTTTATTTATATATAGATCATAACAATCCCCATCACTTTCATCATCATCATCATCATCGGAGTGGCCTTCACTTTTTCCCTGGCCTCTCCTACTACTTCTGTTGCCTATCAACACTAACTGTACTGCAGTCATCTGATGGGAGGAGGCAAACAAAAAAGAAAACACGCTTCAATTTGTCATCACATGAAGGACACTATATATTAATTTTGTTCCCATTACTGTGTAATTATGGTAACTTTTACTAAAGTTATTTGATTGGGTTTTACTTTGGTGAAGTCATTTTTAAGGTATTGTTTCTTTTCTGTCACCATCATTTTGTGCCAAGTCTTGTATGGCATCAGCCAATTAGGAGGAAGCCACGTGACATGTTACGTCATCAGGCTCCTCCTGTTTAAGAGCCACAGCAGCACCTGAGGCAAGCGACACGTGTGCTCTCCCCTCAGCAGGCTTCAGAAAAACTTCAGCTCAGCAAATCTCAACTATCCTATCCGCCGAAATCCTCCAAAACGGCATCAAGTCCCATTCAGTCCACACAGAATACGCACTTCAGTGCCTCTACTGTATGGTGCAGCGCACGAACAAAACGATCTTTTTTGTAAAAAATGAAAAAAGAATAACTTTAAACCAATAAAACTACGGAAGCCAAGAGAGGACGTGCACTATCATTATATTTTAATTGTTTCCTCGAGATAACGGACTAATTTTATCGCGATCTCGAGAAAACGAAACTTAACCTTTGCTCCTGGCATCAGGCTCGCTTAGATTGCGACGCATATACAGCTGAAGCTTTGCTAGCCGTCTTCTTAAAAGGAAGGACAATTCTAAACTAAGGCATAAACATATTTCAGCCTGTGTGAGCCCGTGACTGAACAAAAATGTGACGCGCTGATCGATGCAGTTCTGCTCTTCTGCCATCTCAAACAGGACGTGGCTTTAATGAGCTAAATATTAAACGTTAGATACAATTATTTCATAATTTCGAGAAACCAAGATCTTTTCTTTTATCGAGATCTCGATAAAATTATTCTGTTTTCTCGAGATCTTGATAAAATTAGTCCGTTGTCTCGAAGAAACAAAACAAAAAAAAAACGATATTGCACGTCATCTCTTGGCTTCTGTATAAAACACACCAAACATGCGTGAAAAATTGAACAGATACGTTAAATGCGTCACGTCTTAATTTTAATCCCACCCCAAATACTTTTATTTAGTTGTGCAAATGCAAAACTGAACGTGAAACTTGTCTGCTTCGCCTCTCAGCCCGGTCTGGCGCCTTCAAAGCCGGTCCTGCCTTTATAACAAAACGTGTGCAATACAAACGTACGAAACATTTAACAGACACCGCGCTTATGAGTCACAACTGAGCAGTCCGTAAAATACCAGAATTATACAGACTGATACACATAATCAGAATGTCCACCACACGATACGCGTAAATCAGGGAGGCGACAGCCGATGTCATACTCGGCCGAGTGGCCTCGACATGCGCGTGCGCCGCTTTCGTTTTCGGAGCCTTGTCATGCGAACTGCCTAAGTGAAACTGGGAGCATTTAAAATGACAATCTTTCTCACGCTTGTTACAGGTCATGTATGAATATGACATGGATGGTTCACAATTAACTCTCACGTTGCACTACTTGTCCGTCATGTTAAACATATATACCCCTTACCTTTAAGAGCCGCCTTTTACTCTCGCGCTGCCAGCTTTCTGTCCCCATCTAATAATCCCGCGCGTCCGTTTTCAGCCATTCTCTGATTGGAGGATGCAGCGCGCCAACGCACATCCGGTTTGTACCTTTCACTTTGGTTTCCGGTTGGCGCCGCATGTTCGGGTCGTGGAATTCGATGAATGCGTGCCGCATTTCAAACTTAAGTATTCGTAAGTTGTCATTATGTGTATGTTTTTATTTGCTTACTAGAGACTGTGCTTATTTACAGCCTTTTTCGGGTGTTCTTTTGCTTTGCACCCGTTTTATTGTTATCTAATGCCTTCATTTCTTCCAGTAGTTGTTTTTCCGTTGCATTTTTAAACTCGAATTCTGTCGTTTTTATTTACACCTCCGGAATTTACATTATTGGGATTTGCTTCATTTTCCGTTTGTGGTTTATACGTTAACGTACCATCTGGTAGAAAGACGTGGTGCTCTGAAGGCGTTTTTAGTTTCCACCGTGGGGCTTTGCCGCCTCTTAGCATTGAGATTTCGGTGTTTATTTCGGTTGGCGCATTGGTGGACGAAGGCGAATGAAACAACAATAGGAGTTGAGCTACAAGGCAGTTGGCAACATTTTCTCGTCGTGCCTCCTTTTTCTCGAGTTAACCGTCGCAGTATTTAGTGTTGTGATTACCGCGAGGCGGATGTTTGCCACTCGATGTCAAGTGCTTCAGGCCAGCGACTTTTTCACACAGCCCATGCAGACCAATGGCTTACTCGCTCGACGTCAACCAAACACCGGTGCCCTGGTTATGTTGCTGCTGGGTTTTTCCAGGCCCGATGCTGGTACTTATAAATCGGAGTGACTGGCAAGATTGGCACACTCCCATCTCCATATACGGGGTGGGCCCAATGATGTTAACACTAATGGATTCTTTTTATCTCGACCGCACCTTTCCATATCGTGGTGGACCACTGCCATGGCCTCCACACTCCCCTGATTTGACACCCTGTGACTTCTGGTTATGGGGTGCGGTGAAGGAGTGTGTGGATAGCAGGAAACTTCAGTGACCTGAAGGACAGAATAGGCACTGTGGTATCATCTGTACCCCGTGAAATGCGTGTCCAGGCTTTAAATGGTGCTGTAGCTCGTTGGTTTTTGTGTGTTGAACGTGATGGCGAACAGATTGAGACGTTCCTGTAAATCATTTGGCACATATGAGGTCTGTTTTGTGAATAAATTGTTTCCGCCATTCAAATATTAACATCATTTTGACTCTGTATATAAAATACGTCTGTCTGTATGTCTGTCCACTTTCCACTGGAGAACTACTTAAAAGATTTAGATTGGGTTTTTTTCCTATACTTTGCTTGAACATTCCGGTTGATTCTGCGACTTCTGTCATCACGCGGTGTATCATAGTTCACTTGCAGGGGCGATATATTTGTACTAATCCGAGACAGAGGCTGCGGGCCGAGGGTAATGGGGAGCCCCTCCTCACTCACACACCAGCCTCTGTTCGAGTCACTCTGACCTCTGGCCACGTTTTGGAGCGTACCCTGCATCCACTTAGCTAGCGATACCTGTTTGTTTATTCATTTTTAAAGTTTGTCCTGTTTAACTACTACACGGACGGGGCCGCGGGGGACAGCTAGTGTCTGATAAGTGAGATTTACCAGGATGTATGAAGGGTTAAATGGCTTTGGGCCACCCAGTTCATTAGACGTGAGAACATTTACCTGTGAAACTGAAATTTGGGCAGCCCGATGGCAATTAACCCTTTACAGTACCCTACAAACATCCTAGTCAACTTTTTTTTTATTAGATATGTGAGTGTGCCAACTTTGCCAGTCATTCTGACTCAAGTGCCAGCGTTAGGCCAGGCACAACTCCGCTGCAACAGTAACTGGTTTGAACAGGCTGAGTGAACAAGTCGCTGGCTTTCGCCTTGCATGGTTACTGCGCTTTACTGTGCCGTGTCTGCTTTGTTACATTGATCGTCATTTAAGTTGAGTTTGCCTTTGTTCACACAGTCAGGTTTTGTTACAGTTACACCTGCCATTTCTATGAAGGTTTCCTTAACTTTCATTTATTGTAATATGAAAATGTCTGTTTGGTGTCCTTTCAAAAGAACTGACTGACCACCGTTGCGTTTAATAAACGTCAAAAGTCAAAGATGTGAGAAATTACAGATTACGTCAATTGAAGTGGGGCTCCCATTCAGCTGTGGAGGAATATTTTGAACAAAATAAATAAAAGTACTGTGGAATGTAACAATAAATAACATGAAATGTGGGCATAAATACTTAAATATGTCAGACATTGTTGTTACTTTAAAAGCACTTGAGTTTTTTTTGTGGTCGGCAGTATGAGAAACCCCCCCACATGATAAACTGTTTTAGAGGTAATAATGTCTAAAATGTGAGAAATTCAGACGCTTTATATAAATCGAAGGGATCCTTACATTCATCTGTGGTGGATATATTTTGGACTAAATAGATAAAGTCTCAAATAAATTAGAATTCTGTGAATTGTAAGTGTAAATACGTGAATGTATCTCAAAATGTATTTGCATTTGCATCTTTTGTGTTTATTTAATTATTCATGAATTTATTTCAGGGACGTGCACACAACTTGAAGTAAGCCGTGACTTTTATTTATCAAAATGGAGGGGGCGGGGCTCTAGCAAGCGCTCCTGATTTGATTGGTGGACCGTCTTCAGGGATGACGTTTGCTCGTTGCTTGACTTTGCAAGTCTGTGACTCATGCAAAGTGATTATTGTGCTCCTCAGAGATAAGTGCCAGAAAACGTTTCCCAGAATTCCCATGCAAACGTCAAGTCTAATTCAGAGACCTCTGTTTGTTTGCATCAGAAGTGCCTGCTGTAAAAATATAACACTTGGTGACTGAAGGTTTCCAACCACACTACCGACGATTCACCAATCAAAACACAGAACTCACTAGAACCCGCCCTCTGAACTTTCACGAGTGAAAGTGACAGCTTAAATTTCAGGGTGCATCACTGAAATAAATAAATGAAGAAATAATTTAATGAATATAGAAAGAAGTAAGCATCAACAAATATATTTTGTGACACTTTTAATTATTTTATACTCCCATTTTATGTTGCTGTAATTTGTTTATTACATTTCACAGCAATTTTATTTATTTGCATATTTTACGTTTTTTTCCAAAACATTCCCCCATATTATAATGTAATGCAAATTCGGCCCAAGTTGATGTGTTTTGGGATGAATTCCGCATTGATGCCTTTAAAACAATTCTGAAGCATTTTCTGTACATGAGGAGTAGCACAGCAGGTTGCTTCAGGCGTATCCTTTCATAAAGCAGCTACTAGAACTCCATTTGCCCGTTTGCCAGTCATCAGTGGGGCACTTTTCCACTTCTGTCTGTGAAAGGCAGCAATATTCCACAGAAAGCATGATCTGTCAGCTACGTCGAGCATACGCGATCTCCGGTGCGTTTGACACCCACAGTTGCAAAGTTGAATAGAGCAGCAAGAACTGGCCAAACAGCGGCCCTGTTTGTAAGCGTAGACCTAAATCAGACCAGCAGCTTCACTTCGGATTGAAATGCGTGAAGGAGGGAAGAAGCGTCCAGCCGTGGATCACGAACGTGTTACGACTCAGGATTTCCATTACACTCAAGACAACCTCATGGCTGAGTTATCTGCAGGTCATAATGATCTGATATTTCTCCGATGCTGTAACTCTTTTGGCAGAGCATGAAAATGACCCGCTGTCCATCAAGGTCGGAAGCAGCTGCCAATTTTACCTTGAGACTTCAGCGCAAATGTTAAAATCTCCATCGGGCGTGCCTTTCGTGAATGTTCTGTTTAAGGAATTTGAACCCCAGTTAGCAGTCAGAGTGTGGGGGCTTTGCTTGTACAGCAGCTGATAAGGCCGAGCAGGCCTGCACTGATAGCCCCTCGCTGGGGACGCCAGCTGCTTGTTTTTCAAGTTTATTTTTCCTCTGAAGTGAGATAAGAGCCTTACGTTCTGCCTTTTATTGATACAAATTGTGTTGACCAAGAGGTTAAAAAAAAGGAAAAGTCGTCATTTTGTGGTGATTGGAAAAACACATTTCTTAAATTATTTATTTATTTTTTTTTAATGTTAATGTTTTTGACTTTTTAAGATTTTCAGCCGAGCAGCGAGTAAGCCCAATGGAAGACAAATAAATGAGGGAGTGGCACGGTAGTTAGCCTGGCACAGGTTCAGATACCAGCATGGTCCACATGGGTGTCCTGCAGGTGCTCTGCTTTTCTCCAGATGTCCAAAGAAATGAAGTCCGGTTACCAGGTACATTTATATTGGCATTATATGTGAGAGTGTGGGCACAGTGTACCAGTATGGCATCCTGTCTAGATTTGGGCCCTGCCTTGTAGAGGCAGAGTTTAGCTCTTTAATTGACTAAATCAGTTAAAAAAAAAAAAAAAAAAAAAAAAAAAAAAAAAAAGGGGCAAAACACAAAAGAGCACATAGCCCAGTTAGACCTGTTGATACCCAAGGCTCACATGTCAGATGCTAAGGTCTCCCCCATCTTCATTTTGCATCCCCTCTCTCTTTACCGTTTATAAAAGCCTTTAACCAAAATCATCTCTTACAATGTCAAGAGGCGTTGGCCTTCTGGATCCATTTTCAGGACACCTGTCAAGTGACTGGTAGGTGACATACAAAGTCTTGTGGCCAGTACACCACAGCGCCCGCTGTTGGCTCCTGGTCCTCTGCTCTTCACCATGACACTCCAGTGCCATCTAGTGACTGGCAGGAATATGCCTGCTGAAATGCCATTTGCTTTTAGAATTGACCACACCACCAGATGACTGCCCCCTAGTGGCAGCTTTCGGGTGGTTCCCCTTTCCGTGGCCAGTTTGTACCCGTTCAGCAGCCCTCTGGCTTTGTATCTTAAGCCTTCGGATTAATGCCATCGAACAGAGGAGAGAGTGAATAGGGCAGAGCGTTATTTCTGCAAAATAAATTCATAATGAGTTCTTGAGAGCCATCTGCTTACTAAGCGCTGCTATATGCTTACCTGTCAGGCAAATGCATTTTGCTTTTAAGTAATGCGTTCAATTATAAGCTTGCCATGTGCGTGATTTACCAGCGAGGACAATTGAGCATTAAAGAACATGCTGCGCTTCTCACAGTAAAAGCCAAGTGGCCACTCGAAGGAGTTGCTCCCACTTTTGGACTCGCTTTAGTCATTCATCAATGTTATACCCAGTGGGCTTTTACAGTTTAAATATTCAAAAAAATGTAAAATAGTATAGCTACATTTCAAAGGTATGTATAAGGGCAAAAGTCACCATCTTAGGTCAATGTAGCTGTGACCTGTACCTCAGTGTCCACTATAATCCACGGAGGGGGATGGTACTCTATTGATAAGCACCAAAGAGCTTTTTTGGAAATAAAAGTTGGTGGCACAGTGTTTAGCGCAGCAGCCTCCAAACTCCTCTTTGTTTTTCATTTGTCTTTTCTACTGGGACTCCTGGTTTCTTTCTTAAACTGGCCAGCAATTGGTGAGCAAAGTTGTGTATACATGCCATGAATTGGTATGCCATCCAGGGGTGGGTGATCAATGCTACTAGCATTGGCCGTATGGATCCAGAGAGATCGTCGTGCTGTCAAGAGGAGTGGAGCCTCATAGTAAGAGGGAGAGACCGAGAGACCTGGGCACTGTCAGGAGTCTGGGAGAGAAACAGAATCAGAATGGGGGGAGTCGGAGTGACAGAAAGTGATGCTGTCAGAAGGGGTGGAGCCTAAGAGAGAGACATGCACACACACACACACACTATGAGAAGGGGTGGGGCCTGGAAGAAAAGAGGTGGAGCCTAAGAGAGGAATGGACACTGTCCAGTGACAAAAATAGAGATAATACTCGTATGTGGCTCGTCATAGCTAGATGGTCCTGAGGAGTCTTCACGGGTTTAAGCCCCCACAAAAAGTTGTCAGGTCTTCTTCCCCCATTTTAAGGATATGAGGTCATGAATTGGCAATTCTAAGCTGGCCCAGTGTTTGAGTGAGTCAGCTCCTTGATGCACTTGTGCTGTGTCCATGCCTGGTTTCCACTTGATGGCAAAGACTACTGGGATAGCCAGTGACTCCCTCCAGCCTTAAACTGGGTAAACAGCTAATTGCTGGACATGACATCTTTCAGCCTGCTTAATCCAGTTCAGGTTCATGGGGATCCAGAGGCTCATCCTGGCACCACTGGACACGAAGCGGTAACCAATCCCGGACAGGATGCCAGTGCACACTCGCACATAGAGCCCCGCTCATTGGTACAGGACCAGTTTGGGTTTGCCGATTAACCTGACCTGCATGTGGGATGCGGTAAAGGAATTAGAGGCCTTGGAGAAAAACCACAGACACATTGAGAGCGTAGGGACTTGAGAGTGTTTGAACCCAAGATGCTAAGTCCTTGAGGGAGCAGTGCTTACTATTGTGCCACCATGCTGCCTCTCAGAGTCCCTAGAGTTTAACTACGTGTGTGCACTGCCAACAGCTGGATGTAAGAACAGTAGGATTACTTTTATTTCCCAATCCAAATCCAATACAAAGTCTTCTGAAACGCAGCCCTCGTGACCACTTAGTGCCACAGGTCAGCAAATCAATGAAGCTTCACTTTGAACACCATGAGCCAAAATGCAGCAAGGAGAGTTGTGCAGGCCGGAGAAGAGCTGCAAAGGAATGCGGATCATGTCCATCAGCACTAGGACCGTGAACATCCCACCATGTGTTAGAGGGGCGGCCTGCATTCACACCTAAAAAGGGCGACTGGGAGGCTCAGGCCTCTGTTTTCACATTTGTATGCTTCGTGTGACATTCAGGATGGCTGAGCTGACATCCGCCCTTTTGTTCCGTTATATACAGTGCCTTACGCTGTTATGAAACTTCCGTTTGCGATGTGAGGACGAGGACAAGGAGGACATGTGTTTTGAGGTCTCTGCCCACAACTCATTAAACATTAGACGACAGCACCGGTCAAGTTAATGGTGAACGGGAAAAAAAGAGAGGCTGCCAGGGCAGGGTGGGATAGACTTGAAGGTGGGGCAGGGGGAGGGGCTTCAGGTGCACCACGTGGGCCCCAAGGGGCCTGCAGTCAGCTGTAAGGAGCCCTCACATGTTGATAAATAAAGCATTGTGTACTGAGTGAGGGCATCAGTCGGTGCAGCTGTGAATGAGGACAGATGGGAAGTGAAGGCAGGTGGGAAGGTCACACCGAGTCGCCATGTGTGCACAGGGGCCTTCGTTACACAGAGGCTGCAGGGTTTTTTTTTTTGTCTTTTGGATTAGATGACACTGACCTTTCTAACTGGGATTTTTGGTTGACATTTTCAAAATACTGCGGCCATTTGTGAATCTGGCCTTATATGTGGCAGAAAATCGCTGTGTCAGGCAGAGGGGCACCTCGAGGCCTTAAAAGGAGAAGCAATCACATCCTTGTATAGCGCCTTGCACTTTGTATTGCTTACCAAAACATTAGCATATTCACATCTATCTGTTATATAGCACCTTTCACATTATCTATCTATCTATCTATCTTTTAGTGCCCTTCTCATGTATGTATTATATAGTGCCTTTCACATTATCTGTCTGTTGGTCTATATTTATATCTTATATAATATCTTCCATCATTATCAATATTTAATATAAAGTGACTTTAATGTCTGTCTGTCTGTCAATATGCTTCATATAAAGACTCCCTTTTAATTCTGTGTAGCTGTCTGCTAGCTATGTCTCTGTCATATAGTGCCTTTCATGCCTGTCTTGTCGATGTGGCCGGGCCCCTGGTTAATGCGGCTCATAAACCAGTGCAGTAGCCCACAGGGTTGCTTGAGGCGCAGCTCCAGTGTTATTTCAGTAATTAAATGTAAGGTCTGTTGGTATTTAAAAGGCCTTGCAGGCCCAGAGGCCTGGTCACTGACTGCATGCAGGATCTCCTCTCACCCCCTTGGGTGATTGTTTTCCAGCTCCTGGGGCTTTCCTGCCACGTCCTAAGAGCTGGTCCTGTGGGGTTAGCTGGAGAGTATGGCCTGGCCCAGTATGAAGCCGCCTGGACTTCAGGGTGGCTCCTGCCAGGAAGGGCCCTGGCACTGGTATACCCTTGAAATTTTCCGATGCCCACCTCCATGCCCATCTTCCTCCTATTGACCATCTTTATCTGTGTCTCCTTCCCATTTATTTACTGTCTTTATCCCTGTCTCTCCTCTTTAAAGGCATGGAAGGGGACGTGGCTCTTTCCTGGTCCCTCGACTGGGATGCCAGCTTCTGTTCATTTCAGCAGGTCTGTTCTCACGTTGCGCTGGCCGAGCCTCGTATTTCCCGAGGTATGCACACACTTAGCACTTCCACAAGCCTCGGGCGGCGGTCACAGACTTTGCTAAAGATCCTCTTCAGATAATGGCTGTCAGCATTGCAGGACCTGAGCCACTTGCGCTTGACAGCTGCTGGAAGTGATTGCCATTTCTCCAAGGTGGGTGTCACTCTGACCAAATAGGAAAGAGGAACAAGATGTTCCAAGAAGCAGGTCACAAGCGCACAAAGGGCAAGAAGGTCTCGGCTTGCATGACAGCCATTTGTCAAGTGCGTCAGATGCTGAAATAGCGCCGAGGCCGTTGTGATTAGAGAGGGGCTTTGAGCTAAAGAGCAAGCGCGAATGCCATCCGACTGGCACAGCCCCAAACTGCAGCAGCACCGGAGCCGTCCACCAGCACCCGTCTGACCTCATTAATGCAGGACTTCAGTGGGCAAGCGGAGATTACATGTCATGTTCTCTGGACCCCCACTTTTCAAGATGGCCTTCATTTTAAGGACTTTCAGCTTCAACTAATTAGCAACTACAAATTGGCCCTAAAGGTTAAAAATGCCCCCTGGTGACTTGTGTCCTGTCCAGCTCGGGATGTGTGGTGATCATGTGATACTTATGGGCATAATGCCACATGTTATTAGTATTATATTATAAATATTAGCACTGTTATCCATACTTCCAGTTTCTAAACCAGCATTTCTGGAGCTCTGTTGCTAGGTGGTGGAGCTTTCCTTAGCGACATTGGGTTCACGGCAGGAACACACCAATGCAATGCCTGAATATTATTATTATTATTATTGGTCATTTTTATAGATCTAGTAATTGGTGAACCTACAACTGAATGTGGAATCCCTGGAAGAAGGCGCTTAGCCCATTAGTCGTGGGTACAAATTAGGACCATCCGTGAATGGCATTCACCCAAATGTACTCACTCACTCTCTCACAGTTTTTGTCCCCAGTGAGTGACACTCACATGTCCTTGTTTGGAAAGCCACACCCACTGTGCTTTGAATCCAGATCTGTGGAGCTGTGAGGCAGCAGCACTAACCGCTGTGCCGCCCCCATATTGTCACTGTCTTCTTTTTTTTTGTCATCTGGCTTTGTAATCTCGCTCTGTGTCGCTTTGTCACCTCAGGCCATCCAGTCAATGCCATGTCTGTAATTTGTGATGAGTGTCACTGTCTTTCAAGCAGCCAGACTCTTGGCTTTCGTTACCGTGCCCTGCTTCAGATGATGCCAGTCGCCTATGGTTCTGTCTGTACTATTATGAAGGAGATGTGTGACACTAGAAGTGCACTTTTCGTTCTTACCAGTGCAGGATCAGGGATGGCACACTGGGCTTTGCCCCCAGCCTGCTTGCTGTGGGTTTGTAGCTGCACATATCTTCAGTTCTACATGCAGTCCGCCTGCCCGACTTTTAGAAGGTGCCCAAGCAGCTCCACTTCATTGTGCCAAAAATACCCAGCTGGATGGATGGATGGCAGGTACACTGGTCAGCAGAGTGAAAAACCAGAGGAGGACTGTCGAGAGTCTTCTCTTGGAGAAAGGGCTATGGCACTGGCCTTGCCAAGTATGGCCTCAGTTGTCTTGAACAGACTGGCAGCTGCTGGCAGAGCAGAACTGTTGTTTTTTTTCTTTTTTGCCAGCCCTCAGCTCCTGCCATTTCATAGAGGGGTCAATGAGGGGCAACTGTAGTATGTGGGCCATATGGGAGAAGAGGCAATGACAGTTGTGACGACCGGCAGAGAGCCAAATTGAACCCTCTGCTGAGGTGAGGCCTCTCTCACTCCTGACCCTTGGGTGGCACCTGCTTTGCTTACTCAGAATGTGAAGGTGTATGGTGGCAATTCTGCCACTCTGGAGCCACCCTGTGGCCTTGAAGCCCGTGTCATACTAGACCTCTACCAGCATGAGGGTAATGTCACTCTGTTGGGAGGCAGAAAGCCGCTGAGGACAGGAGTGGCGGGTGCCAGCTGAATTGTGAACTCTGCCTGTGCTTGCGGCTCATGATGTTCCTCAAACTGGCAACTCACCTGGGGACATAACAGCGGCCATTGCAGCCTGTCACTGTCACAGTACAACGCAGGGGGTGACCAGAAACCTCCAAACATATAATGCCGTTATGTAAATGAAAAGTGTGTGGTAACTCCTATGGCAGGTGCAGTAAACATGTGCACCCAGAGGCCTAGAGTAGGCCTGTCTCTCACACACACACAAATGTGAAATACTGTAAACACGTGCATACACTGCTATGGTCTGAATTTGGAGAGGGGTCCCAATGAATAGTTTGGGCACCAAAAAATCAAACAAAACTAGGCACTGGGTGGCACAACAGAAAATTGGCTCTGAAGTTGCTTCACTAGCAGTTTGGCTTCTCTTAACAGGGCACAGTGACTCTTGACCAAGTGAGATGCCACCTTCTGGGGACCTCGGGGTTATGTCGGGTCTCCCCTGGAAGAGGCTCGTCTTTGCATGATGATGGGGGTGGGGCTTAGCTGCCCTCATCAGGCGTCTCTGAAGGAAAAAAGAGGCAATGCTGTTAGTGCCAGCGCCCCCTCTCGTCCCAGAGTGGCACTGCACACCTTGGCAGAGTGTGGAAGGCGATCCTCAGACACCCATCTGTGATACCACACACACACAGAGGTCATACAAACCCAGAAGAGACAAAACTAAACCCACAGGGGCCAACAGTCACATGTCTCACACACACACACACACACACACACACACACACCTGCCTAAGTAGGGAGGCATACAAGAAGACAGCAGTAGGAGTCGACAGGTTCAGGTAAGTACATCACAAAGTGTGGACACACACACACACACACACACACCAACCAGCCCTCGTTTGTGTTTGTGACTTGCCTCCCTGCACAGGTACACTAGGAGTGCACACACACACACACACACACAGATTCATTTGAGGGCCTGACTGATTTTTTTTTTTATTCCTTTTCAGACCACTCAGGTGAACGCCGAGGGGCTGAGAACTCCAGCTGTGATATTCAGACGCGGCCTTTTAAGAGCAGGCAGCAGGCACAAGTGGATGACGTGTTGTCAGCTTTCTAAAAATAAGGTGAGGCAGAAGAGAAAAAGGAAAAGCAAAGGGAAAGTTTGGCAGGGAGGCCGATGATTGTGAAAGGCCGTCAGGTCTAATCTTAGCACTTAATCAGCCTGCCAGCGCATGTGATGAAACGCCTTGGTGCCCACGCAGGTCAACGTGGACTCGGGGCTCGGACACTTGGAAAGCTGAACAAGCAGGTCCATTGGGGACGATGTCGCTTGTGGCCCTTGTCAATGTTCCGTCACATGGAAGCAGCTCTTCTCTGGTTGTGGGCCCACCGCATTACGGGGCCGCTCTTTACTGCAGTTGCTTACACTAAAAACATGAAGGTATCGTTTGAGCCAAAACATACCTCCCCCTGCTGGCTATTCGTAAAGGAACACACTTCATTCGCAGGGACCCTCTTAAGCTCCCTACCTGACAGGTGATGTGCTGTCGCCCTCTGGTGGCCTTTAAATAAGAGCTTTCAGTCTTCTGCAGGCCCAGGGTGGGTGACACTGAATTAGGCAAGTAACAGAGTTAACAAGTCACTTGTTCAGATTCCGTTCTAGTAGTGGACTGACTGGCGTTGCACTTTACTCTGATGAAAGCTAAAACCAGACTGCCCGCTGCTGGCAAATCATAACTCTGCTGTGGCACACGCTCTTAGTAAGCAGTGCTGATCCTCCGAGGGCCTGATGGCCTTCATGTGCCACTCTAACAGCAGGGACCCACCTGAGCTCAATGGCGCATGTGCCAGTGCCCTCTAGTGGCCTCCCAGCATGAACTCTGCACATTCTTCCTTCTGCAGGATCACAATGGCCAAGGCCATGTGACAGTGAAGTAGATTAAAGTGACAAGAGCTCACCATCCAGTTCTTTGGATGCCTTTTCTCTGGTGGTGGGTAGAACGTACCATGGCATCACACAGTGCCCCAAAACACTGCATGCTTGACTGCATGGACCCAGTTGAGCCCACTCACAGTACTCTACCTCTCATGCCCTCTAGTGGTCTGTAGATGAAAGCTTGGGCCTCCTGAAGGTCCACAATGGCTAACACTTTGTGGCATTAAAAAAGATTAAGTGACAGAATTCTCAAGTCTTTTGTTCAGATCACCCACACAATGGCACTGTGCCCTGCTGTCAATAGGCAGAGGGTTCTTTCAGCCACCGAATGGTCAGGTTTAAACCATACTGCCCCCTGGTGGCGAGCTGATAATTCAGGTAATAAGTAGTGCTGATCTCCAGCAAATGTACCAGGTGTGCCCCTCTAACTGCAGGAACCCACTTGAGCTCACCCACAATATTGTACCTGTCGGGGGTTTGGGGGAATCTAAGACACTGTAGTGGCCTCCTGCGGGTCCACAATGGCTAATCCCATATGATAAGTGACAAACATCACAGGTCTGTTATTCTGATTCCTTTTTCTCTTGGTGGACTGACCTCACTGTTGTGTCGCCCCCTACTGGCCTGCCCATAATTCAGGTAAGGCACACACTCTGAATTAGCAGCGCTGATCCCCCAACACACCTTGAGCTCAATCACAGCTCTGTAGCTCCCTCCGGTGGCCTCTGTGTATGAACTCGGCCCTTTCTACCCAAGCAACATTAAAGGCTGTGAGACTCACCACCCCCAGTGGACCTCCATCTGCCCACTTTGGTACTTGACAGGTCTTACTTTGGGCACAGGGGTGAGGAATACATCAGGTGCCCTGCTGTAGGTACACAATGGCCAACACCGTGTGACATTGACTCGGCTTAAGTGACAAAGTGCACAAGTCCATTGATCAGAGTCCTTTTGTCTGATGGTGTACCAGCCACTCAAAGGTGCTGCACCTTGCCAAGCTGCCCTCAAGCTTCTTTTAGCCACTGTCTATGATCAGTTTTAAACTGTACTGCCCTCTGCTGGCTTGTTGATAATTCAGGTGATAAAGAGAACTGCTCCTCAACAAACTCGGCAGACGTGCCCCTCTAACTGCAGGGACCCCCTTGAGCTCCTTCACTTACTCCTTCACTCACAGCACTGTAGCGCTCAGGCACTAACGCCCTCTAGTGGCCTCCAAACGTGAACAGAAGTATGTGATGCCAGGGTTGACGAGGTGACAGAGGTCACAATCCAGTCCTTTGGATACCTCTTCTCTGGTGGAGGGTCTACAGTAGCGTGGCCTGACATGGTGCCAGTCTCCCAATGTAACTGCATGGACCCACTTAAGGTCACTCCTAGTACCGACTTCATGGGGAGGCCGCTGAGTCTTTCTCCGCGTTATGGAATAACATTTACGGCAGTGAGACACAACCACCCTCATCTGCCCACATTGGTACTTGACAGGGCGTACTGTGGGCACAGGGACGAGGAGTACATTAGGTACCCTTCTGGCAGCAGCAGGCTTCTGCTTTCTCCACTATGGCACAATACCAGTAGTGTCACCTAATGGAGTTCTGGGCCACCAGGTGCCACCTAAACAACAATTCAGTGGAGTGGACACGCCACGAGGCCAGAGCTGGACCTCCCTCTGCCATCAGAATTGTGTGATGCTGTCCCATGTCACCTCCGGTGTGTCCCGTCTTTGTCTCAAGCCATCCCACAGATGCTCAGCTTGACTGAGGCGTGGGGACCGTGGAGGCCACGACCACAGTGCTCTTATTTTATATAGCGCCTTTTAATAGTGAGTAAATGGCAGTTTGGGGTTTTAGTGGTTCCCTTCTCCCGTTGTCACCCTGTGCAGGCCGCTATGTCTGCTGCCCGGCTGATTTGGTGTCTGATCTTTGAGTTTTTGTACTGAAGCTCTTGTTGACGTTCATAAGCAGGACTTGTGTGTTTGAATTATTAATGACAATTCCAAAGTAGTCTTCTGTATTAAGACAGATGCGCAGTGAGGGGGGGCATCAGCAACCAGTTTAGCAGTTGAGACAACACCATCTCTCTTGTTTTCACATGCCAGGCAGAGAAATGGCAGCCCTCCCTGCCCGCATGAAAGCTCATTACATGGCACTGATGAGCAACCTGGTCGTATCAGCAGTTTGTTAAGCTGAGGATAAATTTCACATTGTTCTAGGAGCTCATGAAAGATTAATTTAATTGCTGGCAAGGGCCACATGCCCCTCAGATCACATGCCACGCTTTACTTCAACAAGGCCATTCTGCTGCAGAGGCCAGACAATAAGGTCAACAACTGAGGCCGTGTGAGTGCCCACGAGCAGGGCACCGCTGTGAATGGCACACATGGACCTGCACAAAGGAAGGGCACAAAGCTGGCCCAGACTGGCGCAAATCCCAAAGTTTTGGGGAGCACCCTTTTACAGGGGAGGATGGCCATGGTGGCATAGGAGGGGACAGCAGTTCACTTGGCATGCTGATCAAGCCTTTGGCTTAGGCGGCTGGAAGTATGACGAGGGCACCTGGGACCAAATGGATGAGGGTGGGTGTTGTGGATGTGGTAGGCAGCAGCATAATGAGAATAGGGTTTGAGGTGGGTGCCAACACAAGGAGAAGAGGGGGGATGACAGGTGCTGCAATGTGGAGGAGGTGCCAACTGGGGGATGGTACAGTAGACACTAACATGAGGTTGATGATAGGTGCCAACACAATAAGGAGAGGGAGTGTGAGAGGTGGTGGTAGAAGCCAACACTTGGAGACTGTAACACTAGGAGAACTCGTCTTGTGAGAGGTGCCAGCTTGAGGAGAATGAGTATGGTATGGCTGAGGAGGGACAGAGGGTGCAGCTGGCACCAACATAGAGTAGGGTGTATGAAAAGTGGGAATTGGGAGTGATGGTGAAGAAGAGGTGGTTTGGGTGGTGCCATCTTGAGGACAAGGTGAAGAGCGAGAGATATCTAGACAAGGAGAGGAGCCTGAGCTGTTTGTGCCAACATGTGAGTAGGGTTTGGGATAGGTGCCAACACAGTAAGGACGTGGGACGTGACTGGTACTAACACGAAGGGGTGTGCGGGCCCTAACATGTGGACAAGGACGTTTGTGACAAGTGCCGTTGTAAGGATGAGTGTGGTAGATGTCCATAAACAGAGGGATGAGTAGATGCCAGAGCTTTACGGTTATCTCTCCCTTGCAAGACATTTTGAACATTCAAAGGCACTTTACCCATTTTGGGCCAAAGCTTGCAGGTGGTAGTTGGGTGTTGGCTGCAGATAGCAAGGCCTTAACTGGGCAGGCGGGTGAAGATCCTGGCCTGCCTGTTTTGGGACGTTTTGGACGCCTCAGACCCTTTTTGTCACCATGTGTCCTCCTCTTGCAACAGGCCCAGACATAGCAATATCAAAAAATACCCAAAATGCACACAAATGCCCTTCAATGGAGAGGATAACTGCAAACTTCTGTCTGGAAATGGCCAAACAAAACAAAGTTCCTTATATTGAAATAAGGCAAAGAAGTTAAAATCCACAAACCACTAAATGTAACCAAAGTCGCAGCAGAAAACCCCCAAATACTTAAAGTGACGACACGCCCACCACAACAGCCAGTCAGCCTCTTAGGGTCTCGTCTGCTTCACCTTACTATAGAGGTTGGGGATGGGCATGGCCCCCGAAATGACATCACAGTGGCCCCGCCTCTTGTGGCTTGACCCACAGAACACGAGGAATGAAGCCTTGAGGCTCATATACACGGCAATGACAGAAAAATAGGAATACCAAAGCAATTCAATGGGGGGTCGGGGAACAAACCCTCGTTTGTGGGAGTCGTGATGCCACCTGCACAGTGAATGTCAGGGTCAATTTCATGAATGTGCTTGAGAGACCACAAAGGAGTTTAATAGTCAGTTTCAAAATGCCAACCCTGCTCTGCTCAAATGTTTGTTTCCCTTTAAGTTGCCTGGCAAAGGCACTTCCAGAAAGTTTCTCAGAGGTTGGTAGTGCCAGCTCACATGAGAAGCAGATATTGCCCACTGCCATGGCCAGTTTCTCATTCATGTTTACCTTAAGGTAATTGGCATGGCAGCATGGGCACCATCGTACGCCTTAGACTGTTTACCGAACTGCGGGAGTCCACTTGTAGGAGATGCCCTTCACGTCCTCCTGCACTTCGCACCCGCCCCCTCATCACTCACAAGCTGCCAGGTTCCTCCACACATTTTTGCCACCTCCAGACCCTGGCATCAATGGTCTCTCCTCCCTGCTCAGTTGATGGTATTCACAACGCTTTCAATGCAAAGCAATTTGCACTTCAGCTGTGAAGGATCTCTGCAGCTCCTAAGGCAGGCCCAGACTCATCCCGATGCCACTCCAAACGGGGCACTGCTTGGTGAGCGTTAACAGATTTGCTTCTGCCAGTCCTGATTCATTTATTTGCCACATTTTGCAAACATGAACACCAGGCATCCATAGAGTACAGTTGGCAGGGCAAAAATGCCCAGGAGGAAGCAACTAGCATGTCCAGCTGGCAAAACAAACAGAATCCCGTTACCCAGTGCCAAGGATGTGTAAGACAGAGAGCGCAACAGATTGGACCTGGTTGAGCACTGACTACGCCGTTAACCCCTTCATGGCATAGGAAGTGAGAATGACGAGTTGATTTTGGAGCGGCTGTGCTTTGGAAAAATCTCGTGGGTGGCATGCGGGTGCAGGGGTGGCAATGCTAGTTAAAGGCCCCAAGAAGACACTGCACAAATATGGCCTGCTCCATCTCTGTGGCATTAGTGTGTTCTTCCTGTGTCAGCGTCCGCTATCTCCTCACCTCCCAAAGTGCTTCTCTTCTGTTGAAGGAGGAATATGGCAGGCCACATGGGCTGAACGCGGGCACCAAGAGACAAAACCGACGGCGAAAGAAATTACGTAGGGGTCTAAGTAGCCGAGGGCGCCGTCAAGATAAGGGGAGCGCAAGGAGAGACAGAGACATTTGGCTTTTAGGCCATAGTCTTGGACGCTAGAATGCACACGGTGATGATGTCACCACATGTGACCTGTGGGACTGCACCATGGCAACAGAGCCACAAAATGGCGGTAAGGAAAATGCACAAAATCGAGTGACCACCAACTCCGAGGAGGAAAGTAATCACAAAGGCCTCCTTTGAAGTTGTGTGTCGCTACCGGCGGGTCACAGCCTCTTGGGACACGCCCCTAACAATGTGTCACAGAGCGTAATTAATCAAAAACAACAGTAGGCTTTTAATCAAAAAAAAAAAAAGCAAAGGAGACAATTATAGGAAAGCCCCCCCCATAACGAGCACAAGAATTTGCAAAGTGATTAAGAAAAACAAAAAGAAATGAAACAGTAAAAGGCGTCCATAACTCTCCTTTGTTGGCTCTTTGTCCCCTGGTCCTCAGACTCGGACCCCCACTGGCTGTCAGTATGTTTACCTCATTAACATAGATTTGCATGGCGCAGGGGCGGGGCCACGGCCAGTCCACTGGGGTCACCTCCCCAGCTCAGGATCAGCTGGTAATTTGGATTTTAATTATGCGTTCTGGGGGTCGTCTGCTGCTGCTGAATGGCATGGAGAGCAAAGACAAGAAGACAAAAATGAACAGGAGCGGGCGGGCGCAGGATCATCTTTCAGAGGCTTAGCACAAAAATAATAATGGGCAAATAATCAATGGCACCCTTGGCTTATTAAAAGAAGGAGCATCTTAGTGCAGGGGCGCATTTTCAAAGGCAGAATAAGCCCGGGCAGCTTTGTCGTTTATTGATTTAAATTTGATTCAATGCCACAATAATTCCTATGGGCTGCTGTTCCACCCAGTTTGGCATTTCAGCCTGAGGACAGACTTTGAGCAAAAAGAGAGGAGAGCGGGGGGCCAAACCTGGGGGGGCCTAATAAACATCAGACCCCCCTCCCCAAAAGATAGAAACATTGGACATCTGGGGGACTTGCTAAGGGGGCTCAGGAAACAGCACCAGGCGCCCCATCAGAGACCCTCTTGAAGAATCGTCCCACAAGAGTGGCGTTCAGACCTAAGAGCTCACAGTAAGCTGCACACACAGAGACGCGTCATGGCCGGGCGGCCCCCCGGGTCCTTCCTGGAGGGTTGTGGGAGCGGCGGGTGGGGCACTGTCCTTTGTCAACCAGCAGGTGGCCCTGTTCTGCAGAAATGAAAGAAGTCACCCCAAGAATTACTCAGTTGAGCCCCTGGACTGCAACTGAACTTTACTGCAATCAAACACCAAACACTACCCCCCGTAGAACTTTACAGCCATTGGGGTCAGCACAGACCACCCTTCCCCAGTCCTGTCCACCTCGTTCCTCCAAACTGATGATGCCAGATTGAGTTTTGAAGGTCCCCCTTCCTGCCACACCATGTTGTCACCTGTTCCATGTGTCTGACAAAGGTTCACCTGTGACCCCCGTGTTGTCATTCTGAAGTAACGGCTGGCTGGTTGACTCCACTCATTGCCTTCATCAGCCCACCTCTTCATCTCCACAGAACACGAGACAGAAGGGACCCCACTGACCCCTGTAAACCTATCTGTGTAGTCAAAGAGCATTAAAAACAACAAGAAAACCACAACCCTGACGTGAGAACGTGAAGGAGCAGAGCCACACGAGGAGACAAGAGACCCGGTAAGCAGTGCCAGCTGTGCCGTGAAAATCCTGGGACCTGGCAAGGAGACACAGGCAGAAGGGGCGGAGCCGGGAGAGCAGGCAAGAGGGAAGTGCTGTCACAAAGGGGAGGAGCCTGGGAAAAAGGTGAAATGTCAAAAGGGGTGGAGCCTGGAGCACAAGATGGCAATACTGTCAGAAAGGGTGGAGCCTGGTGAGAGAGCGAAGAGATGTGGGCAGGACCTGGTGAGATAAA